>JAGXCT010033075.1:4095-33958 GCA_022495035.1 Philopotamus ludificatus | reverse complement strand
TAATTATTGTTTTTTTCTGAAACCGTATTATATAAAGCGTGTTATACAAAAATACTTTACAATTAATAATGCTGTGTTATGTAAAATCGTGTTGTTTAAAACTGTGTTATACGAGGCCTGGGTGTATATGTTTTTACTTCTTGGACGAGATTTTCAGTAAGTTTGGAAACCTAGGGCTTAGACCAAAGGTCAGCAAAGTGCGGCTCTTTGGCCCCTTAAGTGCGGCTTTGGCACGGGCAAAAACAAATTTGAAATTTTCTTTTTTTGGCATTAACATTTTTAACTTTGAAATACAGTTGCTGGATTTAAAGAAAAACAAATCTTTGTGTTGATTCGGAAATATTGGAGAAGAACTAATGTGAGCTTAGTTCACAACACAAGTGGTCTGCTTTGAAAGACCTGAAGAAGAAAGACATATTCATCTTCAACGCTCGGAATAATATTCCTGACTCTTATGATCAGTTAAAATAACTCGCGAACAATTGTTTTCAAGCATGAACTTTATCGAAAGTAAGCTGAAAAGTCGACTTATTGATAAGAACCTGAAATCGTCTAAAATTAAGAATAACTGTCTTACTTAAACATTCCAAGGAGATGCAAGGACATTGTCCCCATTCAAATCAATTTTTATTCAGTTTACCCTATAAAATTATAATAAAGGTTTGCCGAATTAATAAACAGATTTGGCTCTCAATTTTTTTTATCGTTGTAGTAAAGTATAAATTTGGCTCTTTGGCTAATAAGTTTCCGACCACTGGCTTAGACCAGTGGTCAGTGGCAAATTTATAGGGATGCTTTGATGCTGAAGCATCACGCCCCCGATCGTTGGGTACTCTCAAAGACCTTACCCATTATTTAAGAGAATTTAGTTTTGTTTATGTATATCGATCGCGTCCATTTCAACGAGGCGAAGTAGAAAAGTTGATACTGTATATCCGGTGCCCAAAAACATATATTTATTGGTAAAAACGTGGTAAAAATTTAAAGAAAAACAGGAAGGTTCATGACTCGGACCATGGCGAGACCTTTACTCTCGCCGGATATAATGCAAACACAATTTAGAGAACACACATTGATACATTTATACACAAAAAACAATTTCATTTACAGATTTTCCTTAATCTCACTCGCGCTTATCGCACATCTTCAACGTCATCACTCTTAATTATTGCTGACGTCCTTTCGCTCGACCTTAAAATCCAGCAGAGGGCCGTTAGTTTTTGCTTGAAAAAAAAAACATTCCCGTAGTCGTCGACACCACTACAATTTGCCCACTCGAGAATGAATCTTTAGCTACTCTAAAATCACGCGTCCGCGATTCGACTCTTGGCCAGTGGCTGGAGAGGTGGGATTCCTCCGCCAAAGGGCGAACTACCTATCTCTTCTTTCGCGATATCAAAGCCAAGCTTAAGTATAGCTGATTTTTCCCAGACAGTTAACCTTGTAGCATCTCCAAATTGCTGGTGTGGGTACGTCTGTCAGGATTACAGTCACGTTGTGGTCCTGCCCTTACCTGGACTGCGCGTCACGATTTACTCTATGCTATCCGATGCGGTATTTCCCCTACGAGTTTCCCTGTGGAGGGCCGTATCGGACACATGGACCTGATCAGTAGTGTGATTTGCTACAGGGCATTTTTTTGCTTTGTATCCACTTTCGGAGAGTTGTGCTAGTCTACTTTCTAGCTCCCTTCTCTCTTTTCTTAAGAAATTTTAGTATCATATTTTAACATCACGTCTTTCAAGAAAAAAACTGCTTCTATTGCACTGATTGAAACGACCCCAAGCAGTATATGCGGTGTGGGTGGATGACAAGGGATGGAACTGTGTCGGACCGGTCTGACACAGCTTCATCCTGGGTATATGCGCAAAATTCACCAGTTTAATATAGACGATATTGATCGGGATGTCTCCCCACGTGGATCCGCAGGGTCTCCTGGTAGCATTTCTGCATGTGTCCCAGACAGTGACAGTCACAGCGTGGGTCCGGTGACTGAGGATCTGCAGGTTCTCCTTTTTAGCGTCGTCTGGGATATTTTAATAATGCAGCGCGTTTGACAATTATTAATAAAAAATAATAATAATGAGGTGTCAATTAGGATTGCCATAGGGAAGACAAGGGAAAATATCCAGAGTCTCCATGGCAGGATCCGAATGTAGCACGTGGCCAATGTCGGCTACATTTTACCGAAGAGTCGTAACGTCTTAATGTTACGATCTCCGGGGGCAGAGAGAGGGGTTGGCGGCCTGCGGGGCGCCTTAGCATAGTGGTGCTACTGATCGTCGATGATGCCACTAGATCCCGCTAGGGGGCTTAAATTCAAATTAAAGCGCGGTTTATTTTACCTAAAATTGGCCGCATTTTTTTTTCATTGGCTTCGACGTGTGTGATTGTTCTAAGCCGTCTATGAAGATTTCATCACGTCCTGTTTTCAAGTCGCTTTAAGTCTAATGAATCGCGTAACTCGAGGACTTACTGTACCTTATAAAACGATAAAAATAAAAAGAGCGCACAAAATCAGGGTTGACTCTATTTATTTTTAACATTCGAAGTAAAACAACTAGTGTTTTTAATAATAAATCTGTAATAGTATGAATGTTTCATTTATATTATATCATAAGCTTCCTACTTGAGATCCGCACAAGATTTTTAAATCTGTAGCTGATTTTTTTTTTGAGTCGTGAAGCGATTACATATTATTAATTTTTTTGTTTTTTATAAGATATTAATCCACTTTCCCTCATTTCTGAGGATCGTGACCATGTGCATGATTCCCCTTATGGAGGACCATGGACATGGTTTTCATGGGAGATATAGTGGTTTCCCGTTGCCTTCGCAACTGCAGTGGTTTTTTTTATACTGAAGAGCGCTGCCGCTCCGCTTCTTCAGCTTATATTTTGATACCATTTTTTGTGAAATGAAGGTCGTCAGCCTTTTATCCCACCCTCTGTTGACTAGTTGTCACTCAGAAGTATTCAGAATGGTCACCCATCTGAATACTATCTGCGCTTATTGACAATTAACTTTAACAATCATAATTTGATTGTAATTACCTCTAAGCTATGACGGGTATTACCAATGACTATGCAGCTGATTACATTTCTATTATTATTTTCATCGTTGGAAGATAGTGATGTGATAAGAGAAATTGAGTATAAAATAATTGTCTTTAATTATAACACCAAATTTTTATATAATTACGCTTGATATTAATGAAATCTTTTATAAGATCGCCATTGAAAGTTATGATGAAAGCTTAATCATAATATAAATTTGCTTATATTAATTTGACATAGAAAGCTTTATCTATGGACTTTCTTTTGTTAACCTTAACTAAACAAAGAGCTCTATCGCCATTTTTTATTTACATAAAATTCAGTCCCAGATTGCCTTTACACACACGTTGTTGTATGTTAATATTTCAGACTACTTTCAGAGCCAATAAAATAGAACATATTTTGCATTATGGAGAATATTGCATGCGACTCAGCCCTGATGAAAGATTTAAAATTCTCGCCCCATCCATCCCCTATATATGCCGCTGCGAAAGCGAGGCAATAAAAATCTTTCAGTTTTTATTGCGACATGTGCGGTAATACCTATCGATGTTGGCACATGCCGTAAATCTTCACATAGATTATAGCAACGCCCTGCTTCAATCTGGCAAAATTAAATTGCGCTTGTGTAGTGTAATTGAATTTTTATACGCGGATTCCTCCACATCATTACTCAAAGTGTTGAAGAAATTTTCGTGCAGATTTTATTTTTATTTTTATTAGAAATTGTGCCTATATCGAAATATAAACATGATCAATTATCTTTCGAGACAATGTCGCAAGAAAATTCAGTCGTAATTGAAATTTATGAAAGTGTTCACTACTACGAGTCCTTTGAATATCATAATTAAATGTAAATTTATTAGCGTAATGGGGCAAGAGATAAATAATATGTAAAATTATGATAAATTTCAGCAAGTTTTCTGCGACGTGTGTCTTCCGAAATCATAATTAAATCCTCCGGCTGAGTGTATGCAGAAAATACGACACCTCTGTACTGGGTCTCGCTAATTTTATAAGAGTAATTTGTCGTTATTTAAATTTTATCCAAAAATGCGGATTTATTCAGACGCACTGAAAATCCGCGCGATATTAAACTGTAATTTCGCGATGAAACTTTTCAATGCATAAATTATTTATCGCGATAAACTTGTATAATCACAATTCACTTTTGGCCGTTAAATTTTACGATGATGTTTAAAATTGATATTTGGTCAAAAGCCAATTTTCGAAAAGACGACGTTCGATCTACCACCCCTCCGCTTTGAATGGAACCGCAGATACCCCACCTGTGTGCCAATTTTAATTACGAATCGACAAAAAGGGAGCCTTTGTTTGCAAAAATAAGGTAAAAGTGTTGCCTCGGAATGGCCAACTGAAAATCCCCAATTTTTAAAAGCGTAATGAGTTTTTCATTATGGTTTTTCACGCACAAAGGAAAGAAAACAATTATGGTACCAAGGAAAAATAATAATCACTTATATCATTATTATGAATAAAATTTAATGCCTTTATTTTTTATTACTATTGAATGCTCATCATTCTCTACATTCTCGACATTTTCTATGACAATCATGAAAATACTTGACCAGATCGTGCGAGAAAAATATTAAATAATTAACAAAATAGCTCCGATAGTCATTCCTTGCCTTTATATTTTGTAGCTTGACTCTCATTACATTATCATCAGTTCAGTTTACTTTTTTCAGCACTTTGTTTTAAAAAAAAACAGTTGTATATGATATGGGCTACAGATTTATTTCTTAAACCAAACCCTCTAGAGGCCGAAATAACAATGGGAAAAATAATAATACAAACTATATATTTATATTGAAAGTTTCTTGTCCCTGCATTAATATTTACAACTTTCTTAACTGTATGTCATCAATAAATTATGAGATGGGCATATTTACTCTTCATTGACCATCTATTTGACATTATTTTCTTCAACAGTAGTAGACAAACTTAGTTATACGCTCAGAATTATTACGACAATCATCATAAATATATCGATAATAATCATGAATCATGCTTTATGTCCAGCTTTTCGTACATAATGTACGTATTTATTTTTTTGCACGGTATTGATATAAGCGTAAATTTACCGTTTTTTATACTGACATTTAATTTGACATGGTTTAAAAAAAAATATCAACTTTATGTGTGTGTTACATCCATCAATTATAAATAAAATAATATATTAACCAGTGTTATGGCTTGTAGGTAACATGCATATATTTTCGATATTGCAAGTTAACCGCGACTGAGCTAAGTTAGTAGTCGGATAGGTGCCCGACGAAAACTATGAATTCAGGGAATTCTTTATAACACTGGCCAGGAGGTATGTAAGAGGAAGACACCCATTACCTCCGCACGTTTTATAAAAAACTAATATTTATGTGGGTGAAGTCTAAGCAGTTGGAATTAATTAATTTAATGCCATCTATCCTGTGTTGAATAAATATTTATAAACAAATAACATTATTTCAATCCAACTGAAATAATATAAACAATTAACAATAATTAACCTGTGTCGTGGTTCGACACTTGGGGGAATATTAATTGTATCTTTACAGAGTTTAATATAACATATAAATAAAAATATGTATAAAATGTTTATCAAAAAATCTTTATATGGATGAATGGCGATTTGGATTCTTTCTGTCATGCCATTCATTCATCGTAGACAATAAATAAATAAATAAATAAATAAATATCAAACAAAAATATAAAAAATAAATATTAAAATTGTAACGCATAAAATAAATGTCGTAAGAGGGCTAAAATCTGTTTGAAACACGACTATAGTTTTAAAATAATATCTCTATTATTTTTATTCGATTTTAAGTAATTGAACATATCTACAATTTGTATGAGTGCAACTGATCTTTTTCTCATTGTGGTCATAAAATTGTCCTTTCGTAGGATCTAGAACAATGCTTCCTAATTACTTTCATGCCCCTAAATCTGAAAGAATTAATTCCCGCCCCCCGCCCAAAAAAAAAATATTTTATAGTTTTATTAAGATTATTTGCCAATAATATTATTACAATTATAATACACCTATCCCTCGATTTACACGGTAGATAGGTTCCTGAGAAAAACGTGTAAATCGAAAAGTACACAAAAAACGCATAATTTGATTGTTTTTTTAAAATACATAAATAACATAAAATTATTCTTTAAAATAAAATTATTCTTTAAAATAAAATTATATTCTTTTGTTAATTTAACCTTTTTTTCCAAAATAACCCTTACTCATCAGCATTGAAAACCTACAGTGGAATGCATACCTACAGTGGAATGCACACCTACAGTGGAATGCATACCTACAGTGGAATGTACACCTACAGTGTAATGCACACCTACAGTGGAATGCATCCTTACAGTGGAATGCATACCTTGAGAATTTAATTATAATGAGTTGGCTTAAGTAAGTTTTTTCCTTTTCATACACATAAAAATGTTTTGTGAAATCTGTAATTGTTTTTTAAAAAAAAAAAATGTAATTATCCTTGTTTATTATATTTAAACTAAAATAAAAAAAACCAGTTATTACTATGCTCATTAGCATAAAGGATCAAGTTTTTGAGAAATGTTGCTCTAATATAAATGAATAATTAAATATTTTAGATATTACAACATAAGTATATACGTACCTATATTTTGTGATACGAAATTAATTAATGTGATTAACAAAGACTTTCCTAAAACTATTTACGCAGGGTTTGCCAACAGTTTTAAAATGGTCTATATTGTTCTATTGGGGGTTGATGATAACTTTTTCTATTTTACAATATTATTTCATTTTTAAATTCCTATAACTATATAATTTAATATTACTGCTGAATCTTCTAATAGTGCACCAGAAATAGTGGGCAAATATCGAGGTTTTTTATGCGGTTTAAAAAAAAAACAGTTGCCGATATTTTGGCAATTCAATGCGTTTTGCGCAGGCAAAACCTAATTGACAAAATTTGTAAGAAAATCTTTATCTTCATTCTATTTTGCATTTATGTATTAAATCAATAAACATAATAAAAGCCAAGTCTTTGAATAATCGCCGTTTTGCTCAATTATGCGAAAATAATGATGAACTTTATAATAATTTACTTCTTTATACGGAAGTTCGTTAGTTGTCGAAAGATAATTCTTTACAATGTATCATTTAAATCTTCAATTCTATAATTGAGTTCAAAATTAATCTAAACATTAAAATTATCAGGTAAAACTTTTTTTGAATTTTTTTTTATTCTATATTCTATGGCGATTGCATATAAAAATATACATAAAGAGGTTCTATTAAAAAAAATATTATGATAAAGTATTATTATGATAAAATATTATTTATATTATGATAAAATATTATAATAAATATGTAGGTAAAAGATTGTGAACCCCTGATCCAGAGCATCCGATGCAAAATTTTGTAGCAATTATTCATTATTGTTGATTATTTTTTGTTCTTCTTTAGTACTTGGAGAATTGGGTCAGATATTTCTTCAAGACTACAGGTGATTAAGATTAAAGATTAAGATAACTGTTTTTTCCTGTTTTGTATGTATGGATTAGGGGCACCAAAAAGTAATCAATTGTTTTTTGCAGGCGAAAAACATTTATTAATTTAAAAAAATCTTAAATACAGTAAACCCCTCTATAACATCCAGATAGGTTCCACGTTATAGGGGAGGGCGTTATAGGGAGGTAATTTTTTTTTTGATTTGAAGGAGATCAGTGCATCAAACATTTTAATTTTTCCTTTTTTTAATATGTTTACTTGTTTACCAGCGCAAATGACTTGACTCGCGCGATGAGCGATATCCTCTCGTATTTTGGCTGACGTAATCTTCCCACAACTTGCGGGCAGGGAAGATCAACACGACATTTTATTAGTTAATTTTATAAAATTCTGTTTTAAAATATGTACGTTATAGGGGGGTTTGACGTTATAGGAAAAAACTGCCGCAAACGTTATAGGGACGTTATAGTAATGTACGTTATAGGGGGGTTTACTGTACTAATTAACAAAATAATTTCCATAATTTTCTAGGTTGTAATCCGACAGCCCGAGATCTGGTGAATAGGGTGGATGAGTTAAAAGTTCCAATCCAAGCTCTCTTATTTTTCCCTGTGTTATTCTTGCAGCGCGAAACCTCGCGTTATCGCGGTGAAGGGTCTGTAACGTTGGAGGAAAGCTGGAAAATCGGTTTGTTTGGTCTATGACATATGTGGAGCGATTCGGCAGTGAGCTAATACGATGAGATCACGGGTGACGACTTATTTGGTTTTATGGCGACATTAACCTCGAATATATTCTCAGGAAGGATCCTGGCTCAAAAGTAAGTTTGGGCTATACTGCGCAGCAATATTAGGTAAATGTTTCATACAACCAGAGCAAGGTCCCATAGTTTGGGATCTATCGGGTGCAGTGACCTAAACCATCACGTGTCATGGATCAAGACAAAGGCAAGGATTGTTTCCCCCGACGAAGCCCTCAGGTTATATATAGATGCCCCAGAGTTGAGAGATCAGTTTGGAACGGTCAATCATGTAAGAAGGCAATTGCCTTCCCGGATAGTTAGCAGCGCACTTTGTTAGTGCGCTGCTATCATTTATATTGTGCTCATCCTCCTCTTCGATGTTATAATCTTCTAAAGAAGTAATACCGTAATTCTCGGGTCGGCATAGGCTGATTCGTCCGCTGTATTGTTTACGTTCAATAAAGATACTGTGTCTCTACATGAATTGTGTCTCGTTGCGTCCTTTCGTTATATCCATTTCGAATCCTCGAGAGCTCCCACGTAACAGGTCCTTTTTTGTTATTAACCAAAACAGATATTTTTTATCAGCTCTCGTTTCATTCGCTCGAGTTGTTCACAATAGACTGTCGCTGTAATGGTCTGACCAGGTTCAAGCAATTCATAGTGGATAATTCCAAAAAAATCCCACCAAGGACCTTTTTTACTGTTAGTGATGTCGAGGGGTCGGAACAGTTACTACTCCGAAAGAAAGCCTTTGTTTTTTAGTACAGAATTATTGTATAGCACCCACTTCTCATCTCCAGTTACAATTCGTCGCAAAAATGGATCGGCTTCATACCGAGACAAAAGAGACGCGCAGACGGTGCGCAGTTGATTAAGCGCCGTCTCCACCAATTCACGAAGAACTCAAATTCCTTGCCTGTACCATTTTCCTATGCAACGAGATGATCCTGAACTGTAGACCATGGACAGCCAAACTTCAAATGATAATTCCTCAATTGTTTGATGAGGATCTGAATCCATTGTCGCCTTCAGGATATTGTATCCTTCTTCTATTGATGGCCTTGACATCTTTCCCCCTTGGTCGAAAAGAAAAATTAACTAAAAGATAAAATTTACGTTTGCTCCCCATATACATATGTTGAAAAGATCGGAATAGAAAATATTATTTTCTATTCGTACAGTTTTTAAAATCAATATTACATTTTTTTAGGATTAAGAGAAATATATTCAATCATTAATTAATTACTTAGACTGGATAAACGATTCTCATTTTGTTTTATATATATAATTCTGATTTTGTTTCATAATATCGAATGATATGATCGTGTCCAGCTAATGGATAGACATATAGACTTTCTGAATAATGACAGACTGGCGTGTCTGTCACGCTGCATCCCTCCTCGCTCAGCCAATGTTTGCAATTACTAATTGCGGATTATATCAAGCGAAACGGATTATCATTACGACCGAATGCCCTCAGACTAAACGTTTATGTAATCTGATATACGATACTGCATTTGATAACACGACGATAATCTAATCTAAAAAAATAATTAATGTGCTAAAAATATCTGTACTATTTATCATTGAGACAGCGAATTTATAGATCACCTTCTTATATACATACATGTGTATAAGTGCTATTATAATTTGAATGGTTATTTCTTGAATACAACTATTTGGCACAAAGGCGTTAGCGAAAAGGGACTCTCAACCCGTTTCATTCCGACGCGTAGGTATTACAGAGAGATGTAAAAGTCAACAATCCATTTGTTTCCATCAGGATAATGCAAGAAGGCTTATACAATCCCACTGACGATAAATACCCATGGGGGGCTACATTGCAGGGAGGCACTTTGTCAACCCCCATACCACATTCACTCCATTCCAGTCTTTAATAATTATCGCTGCAAGAGAAATTGCATGTATACAAAGCCAACACATATTATAACGTCGGGAAAAATATGAAAATCAGTTTTTTTTTGTTTATGGCGTGTCACAATAATCTTAAGGCTTTAACTCTTAAATGCATGAATTTTCAAAACTACAAAAATATTTTTATATTAAACTCAACCTGATAAATGGACAGGAAAAATAATTTTAAAATATCTGTTTGTTTATTCAGCGTATTTAAAAAGAACAATTTGCTGTATATCTACAACACTATGCATTATTGTATAAATGAAAAATTCGCCAACATTTAATATTTTTCATTATCAGTATCCGTTCTTACGTTTTTTAGTGGTACATATTGTTATATGATGCTGTAATCGCTTTTGTTCGTTCTGCATCGTCTTTCAGAGAAAGGTGTTGATGGTTGATGTTGAGGTGTTGAGCACAACCATATTCTCTCTTCCTTCTATCTATTTTATAAACCAGTGATACCCAACGCGGTCAGTACCACCCACCGATAGACGTTGGAGAGATCTAGAGAAGCGTTTTTGGTCCAAGGACCTTATTTAACTGATTTATACAATGAGTTTATTGAAAATAACTGATGTATACAGCTAGAATTAGATGACATCTTCTGGGTTCGTGTCAAAACTTGAGTAGAAGACAATTCTATTAGTTTTCAAATCATTTGTTTCTATGTTCTCCATAGAAACAAATGATGATGGAAAATTTAAAGAAAATGTTACAAATATCGTAGAACCTATCTCAAACCTCCAAAGAATTAAGACTCAATGGGGAGTTAAAAATTGATTAAAAAAAATAATATTTATGTTAATCAAGGTTAAAATAATACACCAATATGTCAATACCTTGTACAGTAAACTCTCTTATTGCCCTCTCTGCTATAGAGCGGTTTTCTATAGCGTGTGCGACAGTCCCTTTTATAGTGATCTCTCTAGAGCGTCATTTTCTACAAAACGCCTCAATTTTCATATTATCTTCCGACGTATAAAGTTGCACGAAATAAATGTCAATGCCCTTTGATTGACAATAAAATATAGGACAAAATAAACAAACTAAAAATATGAACATACTAAAAATAGGAATAGGACATTATATGACAAAATATAGGACAAATATGCGAATAGTAAACTTATTGATGTGTTGATTTCATTTAATTTAAAAAAAAACTATTAAAATAACTTGACTCAAATTTTGTATAGTTGCCAAGTTTTCTATAGGAAAGGTTATTTTATTGCGTGGTCCCTACGTCGGCGCTATGTGAGGGTTTACCGTACTTAACCTAAATAAGTGGGTTATTTATTTATGTATAGCTTAATAACAATACGTGATTGGATTGCATATCAATTGAATCGTTTGTTATATTTAACCCTTAAATCGCCAAGCCAATTATATGGATTTTTACCGTACGCCGTATAAACTTCAAATAAAATGAAATGGCTAAACATATCGACATTCTAACAATTACATTGCCTTCAAACGATGTCTCTGCATTAATTTTTATTTAAAAATATTATATTTATTCATGAATAAATTCGTAGTAGCGTTTGCCGTGACGCTGTAGGTTAGCCGGCTTCGCGTGCCTGCACGCCTTGGCGTCTGAACGGTTAGACATTTTTGCCACTCATTCATATAAAAATTCTATAAATATTTTAAATGTGCAAGGCGAATGAGTCTCTCACGCTTACATTCCCTCCCCAGTGTCATAAAGAATTCCCAGAATTCTTAGATTTTCGCTGGAGGATTAACCTATCCGAGTACTATCTTAGTATCAGTCATGATTAATTTACATTAACAAACTGATATATGTTATAAGCCACTTTATTTTTTATTATTATTTCAGTGTGTTTGGTATTTATAACATTTGTTTATAATTATTTATTCAACAACGGATAGATGGCATTCAATTAATTATTTACATTGCGCTAATACCTACATACATATTTTTATAAATATGCGTAGTTAACAGGTCTCTCACACCTTATTTCTCTCTGACCAGTCATAAATAATTCCAGGAATTAATAATTTTCGTCGAAAGGCTGACCTAGCCGAGTACTAACTTAGCTTAGTCGCGGTTAACTTACATTATGACAATAATATGTACGTTACCTACAAGCCATGATAGTGGTTATATGTTTCTAAAGTGATCGAGCTTTTCAAAGTATGTGCTACACTAGCTCATCAAAATGGGTCACTACTTCATGCAACTACAGTATAGTCCCAGAGTTTGGAATTTATTTATTTATTTGTTTGACTACGATGGATGGATGATATAACAAAAAGATTCCAAAGCGCTATTCACCCATATAAATATTCAATAAATACTCTAAAGATCCAATGAGAATGAGTCTCTCGCATTTATATTCTTATCAGTGTCAAACCACGACACTGGTTATTTTTTTTATTATTTGTTTATAATTATTTATTCAACGACTGATAGATGGCAATAAATAAATTAATTCCAATGCGCTAAACTACCCATATAAATATTTTTTATAAAAAATGCGGAGGTATTGGTACTCTTTCTCTTACATACCCCCTGGCCAGTGTCATAAAGAATTCCCAGAATTTTCGACTACTAACTTCGCTCATTCGCGGTTAACTTATATGATTGAAATAATATGCATGTTACCTACAAACCATAACACTAGTTGAATTATGGAATTATGACATCCGATCAACACGTGCTATGAACCCAGACAAAGGAAGGAGTTTAATGTTTAGATTAAGATGCTTAGTCATGTAACGTTAAGTAAATAAGTCATTCTGTAATATAATTTCTTTTCTTTTTCAGATGTCTCCATCCGCATGAAGATCGCTGAAAATGTCTGATGATGCTGTGTTCGATTCACACATATCGTATAACGTGGACCATGTCGATTCTCACTGATTTGCAGAACATAGTTTTATATGATGGATGGGATATTTGACAGGAGTGTTGTGACATAACTGTGCTTTTTGAATCAATGATGATCAGCGCTGAGTAAGCGTTCTGAACAAGAATCGTCATGGATGCGATAGCTACGTCTACCATCGAGGACAGGGTCTTCGACAATGCCTTCGGCTCGTCGATGGACTCGTCCTATCTGGAAGTCGATCTTCCGGACCAGAACATCACAAACGCGACGGGGAGCTGCCTCTCCGAATACGATCCGAACGACCCGGACAACCTGTTCGAGTTCATCACCAACGGCGTTATGCTGAACGTCGTCGGATTGTTCGGGATCTTCGGCAACATCATCTCGATGATCATTCTGTCCAGGCCGCAGATGCGGAGCAGCATCAACTATCTGCTGATCGGGTTAGCCAGATGCGATACTCTGGTTATCGCGACGTCGTCCCTGCTGTTCGGACTTCCGGGTATATATCCTTACACCGGATACATGTTCAACTACTACTTCTGGATCCTGCCGCACATATCTCCAGTGACATACACGATCGCGTTGACCGCGCAGACGGTCTCGGTGTATCTGACTTTGACTGTTACGTTGGAGAGGTTCGTGGCAGTGTGTCATCCCTTGCGCGCTAGATCCCTGTGCACTTACGGCAGGGCCAGGATCTACGTCATTGTGATAATAATATTTTCGCTCATCTACAATCTGCCCAGGTTCTGGGAGGTATCAAGCATCAAATATTTTTTTCCAAAGTATAACACTTCCGTGTATTGCGTGGAGGCTACCAAGATGAGAGGGCATCCGATTTACATCACCGTGTACATCCACTGGCTCTACTTGGTCTTCATATACTTCTTGCCGTTCACGTCTCTGGCTATATTGAACGCTTGTATTTACAAGCAGGTCAGAAGAGCAAACGCCGAACGGCAACGTCTCTCCAGATTGCAACGCAGGGAGATCGGCTTGGCCACGATGCTGCTGTGCGTGGTCATCGTCTTCTTTCTATGCAACATTCTGGCTCTGGTCACCAATACTCTGGAAGCATCTTACGGCATAATCAGCAGCTACATGGTGAAGACGAGCAATCTCCTAGTGACAATCAACAGCAGTGTTAACTTTATCATTTACGTGATATTCGGTGAGAAATTCAAAAGACTATTCTTGAGATTGTTCTGTTCCCATTCCTTCGGCGGATCAGGCGGCAGGGAATCACCCGACGGAGGCACTCACGAGGACTCGCTGGTATCGAACGGAGACAACAGGCATTCCTTGAGGCTTCACAGGCAAAACACGTCGTGCAGCAGGAACGGCGGCACTGTCAAGTTCAACGGGAAGGACAGGAGGTCTCTGAGGATCACGCGGGCTCCGAGCCCCGGACCCTGCGTCTATTATCCTGGAAGCACCAGGGCCACGTACTCCACGTCGATCGCTACTCCGAGCGAGTGGGAAGGCAACGGGAACAAAACTACCATATTCTAAGAATCTCTAAACTTAAGGATATATCAACAACTAATCATTGTATTAATATTAAGCTATATATTTATTAATAAAAAAATGCTCACATAGGCAACGTAAGGATAAACCTGTGATACATAATCAATGTATAATATCCAATAGCCTTAAAATACCAAGCATTTTATTTTTGCCTTTTTGCATTTTTTTTCAATGAAATTTCAGCACATTTAATGTGCATAAAATATTTTCTAGTCATTAGATTTCAGGATGTTGACCCCTTCACGGCCACATATATACCATAAACATATTTATGTCAAAATATAATATAACACGCACACGTGTGCCTAATTGGGTATCGACATCGGCTCATTTAATGTACCTCAATATACGCGGTTTCAATTTACACGCATTCTATTTAATATACTTATCACAAAATATTTCTAGTCAATTTATCTAATTTATTTATTTATAAAATAAATAACTTTTAAATGAAAACGTCGTTTATTTATTTAAATAAAGTGTAAATTTGTATAAACATAATATATATATATATATATATGATTAGAACAAAAAAATGTATATAATATAATCAGGGAATAATGAAAATAATTTGAAGCGCTTACGTGTTTGTAAATATTATATTTTATTATTGTTAATAATTAATTATTGTATATATTTGTATATACCTCCGTGTTGAATTGATATTCTAGTTAAATATATTTTCGGTTATCAAAATTTGACTCGAACTCTTTTTTCAGCATAATATTATTAATATAATTATTTTAAAGTTTAATTAATTCACTGTATAATAGACTCATTTTGCATTCGCTCAAATTTGCACATGAGTCAAGTTTTGAAAATCTGCACAGATTGACGATGAGGTGCTCAGTATATATTAATATATATATATATAAATGAATGAATACATTTGACTGCGTAATGTAAAATACATGTAAATAATAATCTTAATAAATGTAAATATTACAGTAATATATATTTAAAGTCGATTTTTATTACATCCATAATCGTTTTTAACTAATTTAATACTATATTCATGCTTTGGGAAATACTTCTTGCGAATAAAAGAATCTAGATGCAACCTGCGCCATTATATTATGCAGAATTTTCCACATGTGAGTCGTAAACCTTTTATTACAATAGTTTCTTCAGCGCTACACTCTACTGAAGTTCTAACCATACATATGTGCTGAACTGAGACAAAAATAAGACCAAGACGCAAATATGGTCATCAACCTCGGATGCACCACAAGATGAAGAATATATTATACCAGTGGTCGCCAAACTCAATTTTAATATTTTTTTTTGTATTACATATTTTGTATTATATTTATACATAAAATTATTGTGATTTAAAAAAAAATCTACACAAAATGTGTGAGATTATTTTTTATTTAAAAATATTAATAATTATATAAACCAGCGGTCGTCAACCTTTAGGACCTCGCGGGCCTCATTTTAAATCCTGCGGACCAACCATAGGATTTTCTAGTGCTAATTATATTTAAAGATCAAAGAATATATAATATATAAAATACACCCAGCTAATAAAATAAAAATATTAATTGTGACAAAATTATGAAAGCTTTATTTATAAACAAAAATTGTGAAAAAGAATACAAGTGTTAAGGGGGCGCGACAGTAGTACCAAAAAGGTATGCCACCGCTGCCACCAAAATGTTAAGGGGGCGCGACAGTAGTACCAAAAAGGTAATCCACCGTTGCCACCAATGTTAAGGCACCCGAGGTCGCGTATAAAAAAGGTACACGACCGCTGGCACCAAAACGTTCGACCGTCCGGTAGTTGACGATCGCTTCGAAGATCGAGATCAAAGCGAAACACACTTGATGTTGATCGTTTATTGAATTAAATACAGGTGTGACCAGTTTAATGATGGGTATATTCGGAATGAAGTAAAAAGATCCTAGAGACGAATCCTCCGGTACGAGATGATGATAAGGATCCCAGAGACGTATCTCTGGTACGAGAGAAGTCACGGAGATGTGATTGACATGACAGCGTGAGCGAATCACCCTGTCGTCTGTCGAAAAGACAACGACCAACTGCTGACTGACAAAAACGAGTTTTTGTAGCAGGTATGAAAATGAAGACTTATTGTCTATGAAAGGGGTGCAGACGCTCTGATCGGTCCGTCATCTCGGAGGAGGGCGCATTCTATTAGCGAAAGCATAAGAACACAAGAATTAGTATTTATTATTGAAAAATTTACAAGCTTGTTTATCCTTGTCGTGCCTTTATTATTTTAATATAATTACTACGTCCCAATTATCGTATTTGTTTAAAAAAATCTAATGATTAAATATTATAAATAATCATTGCCCTTTATTGTCCGCAATTGCAAAAAAAAATTAAATGGACGCGATGTTTTTCTCGCTCGCGTCCGATACGATGTGCAAGGGCGAGTGAAACCGTACTAGTAACACGTGCGGCGAGAACTCTGTGATGTCGGCGTGATTACGCGTCATATTGATAGGTAAAAAATATAATCAACCAAATTATGAAGCATATCATGAATAACTATTTTTATTCTTAGAGTAATCCATTTTTTTAAAATACTTGGGGTCTTTTTTCTATAGTAAATAGACCCAATCGGGTGACGCCGTTGATTTTGAGCCGCCGTGATGGATCGGTTAAAGTGGTGGGCGCTAGTGGCACATATGGATTATTACATTATCCTTGTGCAGACATAAAAGTAAGACCATGTGGTATTATAACTATTACTGACTCTCATTCCCACCTTAGCAGCGATACAAATGAGCGAGAGAGAGACATAGTGTATGGCGCAGTTCTCATCGTAATACATCGCTGACTGCTTCACTATTTTACTTAGAAATTCATTTTACAACAGCAACTTGTTAAGCATTTCATTGAAATTTAGTCCGAGAAATATTTTCGGGTCTGAAATGCCGCTTGGTGACATTTCACGAAAGCTACCGTTTGGCGACCACTGTATTATACAAACAAAACAAAATAAATACAAGTTGCGGCAGAGATAAAGTAAATTATTAAATAAAATTAAATTTGATATCTGTTATCGCACTTTGCCATCGATGAATTTGAATGATAATAGCCATAATTTAATTTGTCGAGCTAATTTGATAAAACGAGACACAAAAGGAGACTGAAGAAAAAAAAAATTACAAAGCAGATTCAAGAAACGGCGCTAATTGCCAATTTTAAGTTTCATTTATACAATTAAATATTTTTTTGTCAAATTTACAAGCATGTTAAATAAATTGCAATGTCTGTGTCCGAATAAAATAATTTATTATTGTGATTGACTAATAAAATAAAATCATTATTTTCAGCTATCGACCTCACTGGGAATACAACATCAATATCGATGTTATTTTTATTTTCCTGCATCCGTCTTCTCCGAGGAATAAATCACGTATCGGTCATGTTATTCTATTGAGGTATATTTAAAAAGCTCATCTTTCATTTCTTAACGTATCAAAACCTATACAAAAATACTTTTCCGACGAATAACTGAATACATTTGGGAAATCTTGCAAAGAAAATGTATATACGCAGAGGATTTTACTAAAAAATAAATTATTAAAATAATTTCTTTATTAGATTTCGATAAAAGTTAATATTTTTATTTACTGTATCGTTGAAACTTTAATAAAAGCTCGGTTAATAACATTTCGCAATAAATGCGATATTGATGGTAAAGTTTGAGACTCTCAATTTTATACAATATGGTTGGTTGCTCGATGAACAAAAGATATTAAGTTTCTATTGTTTGCTTGGAGGCTGTGCGAAAACAATGTCGCCGGCTTTAAACACTACGATATCAGATTTTCACGTACGAAAAATTTTTGAGATCCTTCTTGTATCGAATAAAGCAGGATAAATCGTATGATGGATCTAATTTAATATTGCGCGTATTTTTAGTGGGCCAAAACTTATTGTTTACTTTAGATCAGGGATGAGCAACATTTTTTTACAACGGGCCAACTACAAATTTAAAAAATTAATACAAACACTAAATGATGAACTTAAATTATCTCTTTGTTAACAAAGTATAAAAATTCACAGAAATAAAACACTCATTATTAGAAATACTATGTCGTACCGATGGTCGTGCTATTTGGGACCCCAAGTGTTTGTTTAATTGTTTTCTCGAATAACTAAAATGTCTAAAAAGTCTAAAGTCGAATAAATAATCATTGATATTATTGTCCGTAATAGCGAACAATTAAAAACCACAATACATATTCGCTTCAGTTGCCACGGGCGCGATGATTTTCTCGCTTGGATCCGGTACGATATACTAAGTGCGAGTGAAATGTACTAGTGACACGAATGGCGTGTCCTCAGTCTGTTGACTGCAGTCATCGCAGTCATCATAGAAAAATCGCAAATATCTATTAAATTATGGAGCATTTATAATTTATTGTTTAATACATAATTATTATTTTTTTCCATTTTCCTCTCCACCGTAGTAGCTGCAAAGAATCCTGGAGAGTCAAAATCAAGAAGACTTGGAAGAAGAATGGTTACGATCCTCATACATGAGGGTGCCGACTAAAAAATGGAGCACATCATGAATAAATATTTTTATTCTTAGATTAATCCATTTTATAAAATAAAATGTCAGGATATTAATGAAGAATTCATCAATATCTTGTCGAAGAAATGCTCAGAGTCTATTTTCCATTATAAATAGAACTCCTTCGGACGAAGCGATTGTATATTTTTTGGAGTGACAAAAGCATTTTATTGATGTGTAGATAGTATTTTATTGATGTGTACTATAATTATAACAATATGTAATCTAATCGATGAAAAACAATTCCAATGTCTTAATTTTTCGTTGAATTTTATAATCATCATATTTTGATCTAAGACAGCCAAGTTTATCTAATTAATATTTATTATTGTTAAAAGATAATGCGTGCTTGGCATTACACAGTGATTCAATTTGTCAACCACGCATAGCAAACATATACGTACATAGAAAAAAAAGAAAATGTAAATATAAAAAAATATGTAAATAAAAAAAGCCGTATAAAATAAAAATAGTGTAAAAAAGAACAAAGATTAAAAATATATATCATCATCATCATTTGCCAGCCACAAGGCTCTCACTCGCTGAGGGGTCATTAATAAAAATAACAGTTTTTTTTTATTTTTGCTATTATGAATAATCCAACCCAAAAAATATGCCAAGTGTTTCCAATTTCCAGATTTGCTACGTGTTCCATTACAGAAAAGTTTGGGAAACCCTAAAGTACACAATAGGATAATATTATAAATGATACATTAAATTTAAATTTGTTGTTTTTCAGCTAATTTAAATGTATGAATTTTCTTCAGCTCACGTGTGGCTTTGATTGCCGATATCTTTTCGACAGCAAGTTAAGCGATTTAGTAAACGGTTTCCAATTTTCTGAAATGTGTTTTTATTTTTTAGTTTTTGTATTGTAACTAAGGCTGTGGAATTGCAGTCGGTTTATAATATCCTAATGTGTTTATTACCACCCATAAAATCTGTTTTAAAATCTACCTGTTAATAAGTAGCACATGTATTTATCTATTGATTTACTAGACAAAGCACATCTTCAAGCTGTTGGATGGCACAGTACATAGCCCTCTTGTACTGAATAAGTTGCCCTTATAGGCGCCACTATCAACGAGCTCGTTCGCGAGTGCTTTTTCTTCCGCCAAAAGCTAGGACAAGTTTTCCCGGAAACTCTTTAGCAATCCGAGCTATCAGTCTGTTTAACCACTTGGATAATTACGTCAATATATTTATAGAATCTCATATAACAAAGTAATTGATGACGAATTTTAAGCTTATATACTTCTTTTGCATATTTGTATTTTTTATAGGATGTTTTTTACTGTATAGTAAATTAAATTATATTTTATTATGTTCATTTTTTATTTATAATAATTTAAATATAAGGTAAACCGAAAAGTAAAGTTTTTACATTGGATTATTTTTTTTCAGCTCCTTTTATAAATGTTGACATTGAAAAACTATCAAGCTTTATCGTCAAAAATTTTCAAGAAGATGACCCTTCATCAGAAATAGAATTTCAATGTGCTTAAGGGTGTTACCTCAACTGCAGAATCTGTATGGCCTTTTGTCCCAATAGAAAAATATCTAATCTCAAAATTAAGGCATTGCACTTTTTTACTTACTTATTTAGTTTTTTAGTTTTCCACTATAAAAATAATAATGGAAAATTATCCTATTTGAAGATTTTTTAGTAGTAAGTAATTAAATTACGCATATTATGTTTTATTAGAAGTCCGATATTTTAATTATTTAGAACGACAATGCGTGATTGGCATTACAGAATAACTCAGGTCGCCAATCACGCATAAAAACATAATAATAACAACTCTTTATTGTAATATAAAAAACATCATATATTACAATAAAGAGAAGAATAGAATATATTTTAAGTAATATAATAATATTGTGTATGGTACGATAATGGACCATGATAACAAATTATAAAGAAGGAATATGCACAAGTAGCTCACCAGATAAATTAAATTTCCAAAAGTAGCTCATATAATTTTCGAGTTTGGCGACCACTGCTCTACAGCATCTCCCTTATTTACCAGATATTGCGACTTTGGATTATCAACATTTTAAATTTTTACCAACTACTAACTTTTAAAAAAAACCTCAAGAAAGAGTATTCGAAATATTACATAAACTATGGCGGATGATAAATTATATATCTTTATTTGGAATTCCTGGAGCCTTAAATTGCATATTTTTTCCACAAATTTTAACGAGTAAAGGATATCCTATCTTTTCATTATAATTGTCAATTGTCAAATTTTCTAAAGGAAGTTTTTTTTAAATCTCGAACTAGGATCGTGTTGGTGACCGCTATTATAAAATTCTAATACACCCATTCCTCGCTTAACACGATACTCGCTTTAACACGGTTTCAGTTTTGTTGAAAATTTTTTTTTTTTCGATTAAATCTTACTTTGTAGACGTGCGTATAGCTGCGGGAATTTCCAAGAATAACGGTTAAGTATATCTGGACGACAACTGTCCATTTTAAATGTAAAAAAAATAGTGCACCTGAAATAAATCAGATATTTAGTCTCTCGTTGCCCACTCTGTTGATCACTCGTTAAGTCAGAGCCAGCTGCTAAAATATTTGTTGATAAGCTATCCCTTCCTTTTCATACATTTGTTAGTCTCGCTTAACACGGTTTCGCTTAACACGGTGATCTACCAGAACCTATCCTCCGTGTTAAGCGAGGAATGGGTGTATTTACATAAATTTATTTCATTCAAAAAATATATTTATTTTTTAATTTACGGGCCATTTTTTATGTTTTATTAATTTATTTATTTATTTATTTAAAGACAATGCGTGATTGGCATTACAGAATGACCCAGTTCGCCAATCACGCATAACAATAATAATACATGAGAAAAATAAATAACACAACAACAACATATATTACAATAAATACACACTGAATAAAAACGCAGTCTATACATTTTTATTAAATATAAGATATATTCTTATTAAATATTAATGATTTTTCCATGTAACCAACCCCATTATTTAATAAAAAAGAATAAAAAAATTGTAAATTAAAAAAAATTGCAAAACATTAAAATTTCTCGATTATTTAAGTATTTTTTTTAAAAAAAATCATGGATTACAGCTGGTATAACTATTATTATAAAAATAAAATTATTCAGATTATAGTTCGGGCTATACGTTTCTATCCATTGTTTCCGAATTTGTGATCACACCTAGGATTACTTTTCAGAAGCAGTAGATACGATATCGAGTCAACTGTCTACATTCTATGCAAGCTAGAGCTTACGCGGATCTCGGGAATGGCTCACGGCAAAGCCAAAACGTCTATTGAGAGGTCGAAGGGGTTAGGGCGGGTGTTTGACCTTTAATTTCGATACAAACCCCGATCTTTAGGTAACCGAGACAAATGTGTGAAGGAGCTAACTCTCGTAAGACGCCATGCAATCTAAAAACTGCATCGTGGGGTCATAGAAGATTAGAATGCTCGGTACAGTCAGCCGATTGGAAAATGCGATGCATCCGAGCGTGGCGAGATATACGTGTGCACTGTAGGGTTCAAAAAAATGTTAATCCCTTACGAAATGTGACCACATCCTTGTTTTGTCGAATTCTAAGCAATGTATAAAATATATATTATTTTTTAATAAAATGTATCGTGTATACACACTGGTATCCCATCGATATAACGTAAAATTTTATATTATTACAAACACACAGGAGATGATCCTATACATCATATCCGCGTATATATTTTTATTATAACGCAGATATTCGAATAATATATTTGATGACAGGTAACGATTATTTTATATAGATATTCAAGATATGGATAAAAAACAAGATACTATTTTAAAAATATTATATTTCATGGAAAAATAAAGTGTATTTATTCAATATTTTTTTTTAAATCAATAAAATCAATTTATTTGTCCCTGAAATTGCAAAAATCATTAAACGTAAGTCATATTAATTATGAAAACAACACTTCAAATGATATGTTATCAATTGATAATAATAACAAGAAATAAAATTAATTGAGTAACAACAGTGTATTCATTTAAGATATTGGACTGAACTTGTTTGAATTTAAATGATTTCTTATCGCATTACTGTTGATTAAAAGTGAAAAGAGTGATATCAGATGAGAACGTTAAATCATTTAACTAATTTAAATTTGAAAATTCTTTTAGAAACTATTATATTTTTTTTTCAAAAGAGCTTTATTTCTTCTAATATATAGACCAGATGTTCCCAATCTTTTCCGGTTTACAGCTCCCTTAAATACATCAGATTTTTCCGCGACTTCCTTAAAACATTAGATTTTTTTCAAAATTTTTGACCTTCTTGAGAAAAGCGAGCGCAAAAAATGGCGGCAAAAATTTCGAGAATTGGAAATTCCAACAAATTTGCCGAATTATTTAATTGAATATTTAGCGGCGCCCTTATGACGTGTCGCTGTTCCTGGGAACCATGGCTCTACTTTGAGGAATCAATCTGGAGCCAACCGATTAAAACTTTGCTATCAAATGACGTAGATGTTTAAAAGGCTTTGTAATGACTATTATCTGACCCACCGGAGTCATGGAACTTCCGCTATCATATAGCTAATCACAGAGGTAATTGCAAATCCTTCAAAATTATGTCCTCAGGATAATAATAAAGATTTATTTCAAGCAAGGAATTTAACGTAAATGAATTTATTTTAACCTATCATAACATCTTTTTTTTGTAAATGTTTTTCGAAAAATATTTTTTATAGCCACTAAATTCGAGCTTTGGAAAAAAATTGACGTTTTTTATTTTATGCGGTCCTTATCCCATAGCACAAAAAAACAGGTTTGTCTGTAAATGTACTAGATCAGGGCTACTAAACGTCATTCACTGGTCCGTCACGGCGCATAGTGGGCCGGATCATGAATTCAACTGCCAAAAATCTGTAACTTCTTTTCCATTCGAGCTAGACTTATGAAATTTAGAATACAAATAGGTGAAGAAGTATTCTTTAATATCAAAAAATAAAATTTGTTTGTTTAAAAATATTTCATAATAAAAACTATGAAAGTTTCACAATTATGCCATATTATTCAAAATGGCGTAATTGTGAAAAAATATACAATATGGTATATAATATATCAATTGCATTTATTAATATTGGTTATCTTTATAACCTTTTATTACCAAATACAGTAATCTAATATTAAAAACAACAGGGACAGTAACTAAAATCTTATATCTATCCTTTGATATTTTTTTATCTGAAATCGAATTTTCGTAAAAAGAAAATTCTGGTGGGGTATATTTTTTTTTTAAATGAATGTATGAAAATAGACCCCAAACATTTGAAGTCAAGAATTGACAAATACTTCGACAATACCTTGATATTTAAAAATAAATTTTTCTAAGAATAAAAATAGTAGGGATTTTGATTTTTTTCTAATCAATTTGATGCGTAACCGACGTGCGAACTCGACGATGCTCGTTGCAGGTTTTCTAATTGCATAGCTCGATATTTTTATCTATCAATCTTTTTAACCATTTGAATAATAATACGTGAATATATTTAATGTAAAGTATCGCCATTTTGTTGATTTGTTGTATGAAATTTTATAATATATACGGTTTTTTTTATAGGATCATTCCGTAATGCTAACCACACATTGTCTTTTAACAATAATGAAATAAAATAATAATGTTCCAAGATAAAAAACAGAATCAATTTGAACTTGATAATATTTATCATATTTGCTGTAATGCGCATTATGTTATTTTTGCAAAAATTCATCAACAAAATCAATAATATAATTTATGATGAAATATTTATTATCATCTTATCACCAGTGACGACAGAGTTTTAAGCCACATTTCGCCGTTTTTAGACATGATGGTATTGTTTTATAAATCGCTAAAATCTAGCCAATGGAAAATTTTCCATCACTGATGTACCGGCATATTTTAGAGTCGTATTTCTATTAAAATACCCTAATATTAACATTACAAAATCGAATTCTTCAGTAACGTAAATATTTCAGATTGTTGTTGTTTTTTTTAATATTTTGTATATTTAAATACAAATTATTAACAACAGGTTCATCGCGAGGGTTACGTTGAGAACATGGCCGCGATAAGCGGATTTAAAAAAAAAAGTTGTTAAAATTGTGAAAACACTTTATTAATAAAATTAACATAATAATAATCGTAGATTAAAATAATAATTATAATGGTAGATTAAAGTATTTTGTAGACAATCATATTTTATTTTAAGTAATGGTCATGAAAATATGGCAAGCTAGTGACATGCAAATGCACTCGTCTAGTATTTTATGCTTTTTTTTATTCTTAGTTTTGTAAGTCAAAAAAGTATTTTATTACTAGAGGGATCAAAGCTAATCTAACATTTGATTCATAAAAAATATTTACGATAATTTTCCAAAAATAATATCATATGCTATCTGAAAAACACATGTCATTTTATTATTCTTTGTCTATGTACAGTGCTCGCCATATAAATGCCAACAAGGATCAAATTGTGCATATATCTCCATTGTATAAATGTGCATTATTATATTTACAGAGTTTAATTATTATAAAATGTTTGATATATTAAATATTCAGAGTTTGTGGGCAAAAACAAATATATTGTTGAATTAATATTTTAGTAGTAAAAATTCCCCATTTTTTAATAAACTTAGTATAACCAAAATGTGTGATATTAATCTCTTGCGCTTCTCTGCATTTGAATGATCTTATACTTATGCAAATATCATAAAAGTATATTCGTATGGCAAGGATAAAAAACAGGAAATATTATACATCTTAATAAAACAGATAAAACATGACAGTAAGGAGAGAAAATCTATGGTGGTCCTGGATTGACCTAATCATATATGAACTGTAGGATCTAGGTATTGCTTTGGAATGAAAAGAAAATAAAAAAATATTATTCTAGAAGAAAAAAGAAAACAATTAAAATATAACAAAGAAGTGTATGACATGTGACATCGGCATTATTTGTGAAATGGTAGACTAGAAATGGTGTATTTTTTGCAGCCTTTGCAATATTTTTTGTAACTGTAACCTTATGGCGAGCACTGTACACACCGTATATATACCGCGACAGTGTGCAACATTATTCTATCTGTATTTCGAAGTCTCGTGATCAATTTGTTGTGTTCAAGTTACTACTATTTATTTAAAAAGTTATATTGTAGCATTTTTTTAAAAAAAAATATTGCTATTAAATATATTATTTATATAGATTTGGGTGATACCTGAACATCTTACGTTGCTGGTAAGTTTTTAGAGTATTTTCATTAGATTTCCATTAATGATTCATTTAACAGATTAAATAGTCCATTTAATGGTAACAATTCATATTTATTCATACCGATTACTAATATTAAAGGAAGCGGCACTGGAAAGCATAACATTTTAAAGTAAATGACAATTTTATTTTTATATTATTATTAATAATTAATAAATAAAAAAAAACTGAATTACCGATTAATTTATAGCATTTGTTGTTTCATTCCGTTTTAATTTAATTACTATTTAAAAACTTTATTAAGACCGATCATTTTAATGTGTGATTTTTTTATATTGATTTTGAATTTCTCATCTTTTCGGATATACCGGTATATATTAACGGTAGAGTATTTAAGCTGAAAAATTTAATATAACGAATAATTCCATTGGGGGCCCGCATTAAAAGTATCACCTTTTCAATTATTTGGTATTTGACTTATATAAACTACTAAACATGTACAATATATATTATATGTTGCTGTATAAGAGTCTTAATGTCTTTATAAATAAAGCCCGTTTTATGTTTTTTTTCTGAAATCTCCTATAGAAGCCGTATTATTTACAGAAATTTGAGTATTTCTACTAAATTTAAACATATAAAATACAAAATCATTTATTTATTAAAAACATTAATATATACGTAATTCTTTACAACAACAACTAGACAAAGATTAACGAACAATCTATTTTTACATTCTTTATCTTTTATCATTTTAATCGTTTATTCTACTTAAACCACGTTAAATCGTTATTAATTCATCCAATGATCGATAGCACTTATCATTATTATATATCATGTTCTGAACTTTTATCAGTATAAATATCACACGATATATAAAATTTCCGATACTAAATGATTTTATTAATACGAACCGGATAAAGAGTATGTTTTTGTTGGAATTAAAAAAATGTTTTTTACCATAATTTTATTGTTATATTAGTTGATTTTTTTATCAATTTTTAAAAGTAAAAATATAGTTATTACTTCAATTATTTAATTGGTATCGGAATATTATAAGGTGAATTAATTTCAAACTACCAATTTGTAATAAAAGGATGCAGAAAGTAATGAAATAAATATTCATTTTTACCAGAATACTTGCCAATAATAGTGAAATTTGCAATACTAAACCATAAATGGTTGTAATGATTTTATTATAACGAACCGAAAGAAGAGTATTAAAAACCTTCAGCAGTTTTTGATTAAATTTAAGATTTTACTCGCGGTTTTTTGTAGAGCGGTTCTTAGATAAGATTTTTTCTATTGCTATATTTCAAAACTTCCAACGGTTATGTTTTTCGTTTCAATTATCAGTTAAGGTTTTTCAAAAAAGATATACATATTAGTTTGGTTCTGGTTTTCGTTCCATGAGAAATAACGGTTAATTTCGGTTTTCAATTCGGATCCGATTGATTATTATTTGAAGTTTTCTGGGTCAAATAATAAACTAAGGAAAAAATCACGCTTTAATTTTTAAAAGTTACCGAATTTGTATTACGCATCGAGCAAATAATAATTAATTAATTAAAAATCCGGTAAAATGTTATATATTTCTAAATTATTTTTAGATAAAAAATGGAATCAGAACGATTTCGACTATTTTTGTTTTAATATTTCATTTTTAGAATATAACATATAAAACCTATACTAGGCTAGAAAATTTTTGTATATATGGTACAAATGTTAATTGTTCTAAATAAATACCAGATTAAAAATCAATAAAAAAACCGATTAGCAGTTTAAGCATTTAAAAATTTGTGGTGAGGTTAATTTGTTTGCCACAAGCGAAAATGCGTTTTTTAATTATTGTAAAATTTTGGTTTTATTTATTTCAAATTATATTAAAAATCTGATTAAACAATTTTTTTCTATTAAATAATTTCTGACAATAATTTATTTATTTGTAACATGATTTACAGATAATACTGAAACTGCACCAACAATGATCTCTATGCAAGACTATTCGGCAGTACAAAAACAACTGCAAGATAGCTACGAAAAACTGAAGACCTGGCCGAAAAAGGAAAATTTTAATTTACGGGATTTTCTACGTGCTGGATTGGACATATGAGGGCGATGGCAGCCACGACCTGCTGAATGCGTGCATTGCGGCGTGGTTCTGGGAGACTGGCAGCCTGGGGACGATCCAGTGATAGCTCATAAAACCTTTTACCCAGAATGTTCTTATATACAAACGGTGGATGTAACACAAAGCAACCAACGTTCGCCGAAGCACAAGGACATGATGACGTTTCAAGCGCGGTACGAATCATATACCAGCTGGCCAACTGCGTTAGGTGTGGATGTGTGTCAGATGGCCGATGCCGGATTATTTTACTCCGGTGTGGGAGACAAAGTTACTTGCTACTACTGCGACGGAAATCTCAAGGACTGGGAGGTCGACGACGATCCCTGGATGGAGCACGCGCACTGGTTCCCTGGCTGCTACTACGTGCGCTTAGTGCAAGGGGAGGACTTCGTGAAAAGAGCCCTCAAAGACAGAAAGAGTCACCGCGTGACGGATTCAGAAGCTTTCGATCAGCCGATCGAAGAGACCCTCTCCCAAAATTGCGTGTACTGCATCGAGAACAAAAAAGAGATTGTATTTGGTCCCTGTGGTCATGTCATAAGTTGCCAGGAATGCTCAAATTTTCAAATAAAATGCTTCTGCAATGCGACGATAAGGGACAGTGTCAAATTACTAATTTGACAATGCAATTTGCAATTATAATTTTTTATAAAATTTTAAAATTTGCAAACTTTTTCTGTATAAAGCAAAGTAGAATAGAAATATATGTTAGAAAATATAGTAAAATAGTAAAAAAAATAATACCTTCCAATTATATTTTCTTTGTTATTTATTGTCCAATCTAATAAATATATTACACATTTATCACGTATAAATACATTGAATTTTATTTTTTTAACAACTATAGTATATATTTACCTAATAACGGGGATTCCAGCTAAGACAGTTACCCAGCACTGAATGGGAGCGTTACTCATTTGAAAAAACTTTTTTTCGCCCGTCATCGAATTCTATCAGTACATCGATGCTCCTATACGAGGAATGACTGTAAATCTAACTAACAAAATCCTCTTCCTTTAGATTTAAATTTAGTTCTTTGGTTATTTCAACAAGATCTTGAATAACTACGCCGACTTCTTCAATTGGTGTACTACTCTCCTCAACAAATCAGCGGATCAGTTTATTCCATATGTTACACATAGTAGATATTGAAACATCACTCCGAGCATCACTAATATTTTGAACAGCTTTATAAATGATGTACTCTTTCCAAAATTGGGTTAATGATTTTCTGTTCTGTCTATCAACACTTCTTACCTAAATGTATTTCGTAGGTAATACTTTTTAAATGTATGTATTACGCCTTG
>JAGXCT010033074.1:11768-30098 GCA_022495035.1 Philopotamus ludificatus | reverse complement strand
TATATACCCTTCAGACTGGATGATTTTATTCTATGCTTCATCGATTATATTATATTATATTATATTGTTTCCACCAAACCCTAGAGGCATCTCTATCACCTCCAGCAGTTTCTTGTATATGTGGCCCATTTTTTTTCTTAAAAAACAAGCTTTGAATGTGGCTATTGGACCTTGATGTGTGTGAGATGAATTTGGTATTCGGAGGTAAACGAGAAAATCAGTGCAAAGAGTCTCAAGTTCCAGAAGATGGCGTATTGTCCCACACCAAGGAGCTCAAGGTTCGACTTCATTATCTTCGCAATATTTTTATTGTTGGGCAGAAGCAGTCCATAAATACGTTTTGTATGATCCGAGCCTTACAGGTTCTTCGTTAAAAACTGGCACATCGTTTTTAGAATAACGTTTCATGTCACGAGGAGTTTCTGCGGATGCATTTCCGCTGGGAGGAAGAGTTAAACGATCCTTTACTCCTTTAAATCCAGAAGTAGTTTAATTCTCTATGGAAATATACATACGTGTTGGGATTCATTTAAAATGGAGACCCATCTCGTCTAGATTAAAAAATAAATTTAGTGAGTGATTTGCCCTTTCCCAAGTTTCATGGAACTCTTGGATATTTTTCAGCCGATTCTTCGTCTGCAATAGCGGATTTGCCAATCATTTTAGGGGTATGCAAGTTTGATCGTTTTCTTAACCGATCAAATCAACCTTTGCTTCCTTTAAATCTTTCTTCTCCATCTAGGGCAGTGGTTCTTAACCTGGATTCGATCGAACCCCAGGGGTTCGGTGAACGCGCATGAAACTGGTGGGGTTCAGTACCTCCAACAAGGTTAAGAACCACTGATCTAGGGACTTAAAACGATTACTAATATTAAATTGGTGTTAGATTTTGTCCTCTATGCCAGGGATTCCCAAAGTGTGAGCCGCGGCTCCCCAGGGAGCCGCGCTGAAGGGCGCCGCAAAATATTCAATTAAACAATTAGGCAAATTTGTTGGAATTCCCAATTCTCAAAGTTTTTGCGCCATCTTTTTGCGCTCGCTTTTCTCAAGAAGGTAGAAAATTCTGAAAAAAATCTGATGTATTAAGGAAGCCGCGGAAAAATCTGATGTTTTAAGGGAGCCGCAAACCGAAAAAGATTGGGAATCTCTGCTCTATGCAATTGTTTAACATGTTTTTAAAATTTTTGATTTATAAAATTCTTTACAAATTATATAAAAAGATATGACAGATCCGCACTCACTGGGGTCGCGATAGACATAATAATTGGTGCAAGGTGTCCCGGCGATTTGGATGCACGGTGATAGATTGCCCCCCCAATGTTTATGTCTTGAAATGTTTGCATCCTTTTAAAATGATGCCTTTTTTCAGGCAATTTAACAAAAGTGGATGACACGCTCGGGTAAAATAGTTAACGAAGCGGCTGAATTATAAAATTTCTTTGTGCGGTTGCAACAGTAAAACCCGTGGACGGCATTAATTCACAAAGGGCGAGATTGCGAACAAGGCTTGTTTGCAAAAGAAGACGGGGGCGCCGACAGTGGGTGCGGGGGCAGCCGGCCCTCGGGGGGCTCGGGGGAGTGTGAGCCCCGGCCGGGGGACGGCTTCACTTCCGCGTTCATCCACCACCCATTTCCCACAGTCCTTCCTCCGACATCATCCGCCTACCGCTTCCGGCAGGGTACGTCAACGCGCCTGAATATTTTACTACGAAAATATTTATTTTTTTCGACCCACCCAACTTTAGATGAATAAACTTTAAAACTTTTACCTGAATATGGACCGCAATTATTCCCCTGAAGCGGCGTCGTTTCCCCCAAGTTTTGGCTGCCGTTTTTTTTTACTCTCTTGAAATATTCAATGAGTACTTTCGTGCACTAATAAAGATCTGAAATAACGAGATGAAACGATGTTAACTTGACGTATAAAATCCTGGAAAAAAACCAACAAATACCTAAATCTTTGAACACGTCTGCTATATATCTTGCTATTCTAATAAACGTTTATAATTAAGCATACGAAAAAAATGTATCTTCTTAAAAATACTAGAAATCAAGAGAGTTTCGATAAAGAGTCAACCGTAATCCTTTGCATTTGCTGTAGCAACCGTGAGCAAATCAAGATCCTGATGGATTGTGAACAACCTGGTCCGAGTATTTAGCCGGCAATTGTGAAGTAGATGATCTTTGTATGTCATATATTTTTAATGCAATCTAGAACTTACAAAATGAAACTTTTGGTGATTAGAAAAACCAAAAAAACAGAATTAATAAATCTTCTTATTAATTGTTACAGCCAGAAAAGGGCATTGCTGGATTGAACGATCTTTGAAGATTGGGTTCCGGAATTTGATTTTTTGAAAAGTGAGAGGTTGCCACAGAAAGCATATTGAAAACAGACGACGTCACATTTTTATCATATAATGTAACTTATTTACTTCAACCCATGGATAGAGTGGTTTTTTAATGAAACTACATAACTGTACTGGCCTTCTTAAAATCCTCTATGACAGAGATGACGTCTTGATTGACCGATCCGTCATCCGAAGGGGTATATTAAAAATGGATAGTTCTAAGAATAAAAATAGTTATTCATGAAATGCTTCATAATTTGGTCGATATTTGGGATTTTTTAACCAATCTATAAGACGCGCAAATAACACTCACACGCGATGCTCATCGAGTATCATTTGTACGTTTCACTCGCACTTGGCACATCGTACCGCATGCAAATGAGAAAAAACATCACGCCCGTGGCAATGGAAGCGAATACTGTTTTTATTTTATTTTTAACAATTGCAGACAATAAAGGTCAATGATTATTTATAATATTTATTCTTTAGACATTTTTAGACAACACAGTAATGACGTGTAAAATTTATATCGACAAAAACTTGGGGTCCCAAATAGAACCCATCGGCACAGCTAAATTAAATGGCGATACTGGATGTGGTACATGGAGTAACTCAATCTTGACATAAAATTACGTCAGTAATACTTTGGGAGGAAAATTTAAGCAGATGTGGAAAAAATATGTTTTTAATTCTAACGGGCTTCAGATAGGAGCAAGAGGCTCTACAAAACTTTGAATATGTTTTACTTTATAAATGTGTACGTAATTGTATTTAAAGTTAAATAAAATTAATAGGTTTCAATTATCCGTGAACCACCAATAGCCTAAAGTATCGGGAGTATACTGTACATGTTGTTTCTGAGCAAATTAATGAAAAACCAAAAACCAATTACGTCGCAGAAGACTCATTAGAAGCTCAGAGGAATAGCAACAGATGGTATTTAAAAAAATATCAACATCGGAAGGGGTAATCATTTTAATTGAATCAATCTTTTTTTGAAAAGAAGAAGAGAGAAACTTAGAATCAACTTCTCTACATTCTTAGTGAAGAGGGACGAATTTTGGCATCATCTTCCATTGCCTCTGATCTGCGGCAACGTAGCTTCATATTCCACACTGACTGGAAATGCTTGGGGTCCATTTTCCTTTTTAAATAGACCCCCTTCGAACGACGTGATTGGTTTTGAGCCGCCATGACGGATCGGCTAGCAATGCAACGTTGAATACAATACAGCCACATCATCTTTTGGTCTTTCTTTCATCCGTAAATAAAAAAAAATAGCTTTTCGGTGGCTGGCTAACTCAAATCCTTGAAACGTCCACAAAAGTTTATTGACCGCAATGAAAATTGTAACCGATATGTCTTTTATATGTTCCGTATTCTAATAAAGCTCTAAATATCCTTTTCAGCATGTTTATCTCCACGATGTTTATTTGTCGCTCGTCTTACTTCGTTATTCGAGTTTTTTATTTAAATTTATGCATATATTGCTATAAAAATTAAAAATATGAAATAGTTTATTCATATTTTCAACGTAATCTGATGAAAACTAAACTGCGTGGCATGTACCGATTAGGACGACGAATTTTGATAATTTTTTTCTGAAAACTCGTGAAAAAGCTCACTATCACGGCTGTGTTACATTATATTGCTATACAAAAGCCGCGTTTAAATATTACATCCAATATCTCGATCGTCCGTCACCATCCATTGTGCCTTATCGTCGCTGAAACAACCGTTTCTTTTCCACAAACATTTTCCGCGCTGAAAAATCAATCCCGCCCCGTGGGCGGCCGGATGCGGGCTTCCCGGAAGCGTCGTAGGAGCCGGTCGCGGGCCAGCCTGTCACTTCCGGGGTGCGTCATTGGCCATTCAGCCGGAAGGGCGAGTCGCCACCCGACCGCCGCCTCATCCCATCTTCGGACCCCCGAAAGGAAACGCTTTCCCCGCCGAAGCGCTGACGATAACAACTCCTTTCAAAAGGTGAACATTCAAAGGAATATAAAGAAAGCGCGCGGGGGTCAATGGCGAGCGTGTGTACGTGTGTGCGTCATAGTTTACTTAGGCCTTATTGGACCGCTCGAAAATCATATCCGGGTCACTATCAATTTTCCTCTGCAAATTTGGCTTTGGCGAGTTAATTGAGTGTGCCAGGATTATGTATATGAGGCGTAGACTTTAATTAATTAATATTTCACTGGCTATGCTTGCGAATACAGGCCGCATCGATTTTAATGAACGTGCAAATTAGATATATTTTATACGCATCAAATAGGCCCTTAGGGACATTTTCTTTATTAAAATTTACATCGGACGCATAATGCATTCGATAAATCAGGCAATGACAGTCGGTTTCAAAACCTTATAGAATTGAATGGGTTTGCATTGCGTCAGTGTAAATACGTATGCATTACAAAGCGAGCAATATTTCAAAATGCATTCATAAATAAACATATGGACAGAGACTTCAAACAAGGATCTGTGACACAAAGAGTAGTATGTAATTAATTTCTCTCGATTTTTTTAAAAATATCATCTCTAATATCTGCCGGAAGCGAGAGCTCCGTATACTGCGAAGCTTGTGCCGTCGAAGGCTTTATGTTAAGGCGACGGATATCCGGCCACGGAGCGGTGGGATGGGATGGGGTTGAAGTGGAAGACGGAGACCGGAAGCTCACTCACCCGCAGCGATCCGGGTTAACTTACTTCCTCTTCCCCTCGTCGACCAAAGCTTTGTTTGTGGAAAATTAACAAGGGGAGGGGGGTGCTGCGTGCTCTCGTCACAAGAATACATTCCGTAACACGATACCATTAACAGTAAAAATAAACAAAATCGATCCAGATGCAAGATACACAAGAGGATTAGCGGGATAAGAGATTTAAACTACAATAAATATCAGTTACGAGCGGCATATACACCCAGCTGAAAGATATCACTGCTATCTCTCTAGCACAGTGGTCGCCAAAGTCACTCGCGAGCAACCGGTCGTTCGCGAGCAGCATTTCGGTAGCTCGCGTAGGATATTTTATCATATTCTCGAATAATAAGTCTAATCTATTTTACTGTCACAGCGGAGCTTTTAAAAGTTATGACACTAAAAGACCGCAATAGGGATGAGGTTTACCTGCGACCAAAAAAATGATTTATTCTGAGAATATACCTATTCAAACAATTGTAGTTATTACTACCGATGGTGCTCTAGCTTTCCGTGGTGTCATCAATGGCTTCATTGCCTAATGCCTGAAAGATGAAATGTTTCCACCCAAAATGTGTGCAAAATACCTAAATTATTAACCAGGTGGGGGTCATGCTCTCCAAGGATGCTTGTTCAAAGCTAAATTGCCAGTATCCGGACCTCCAGCTCCACACAGGAATCCATTGGTTGAGTAAAAGACATGCTCTTCGTCGTTTTAATGTACTTCTCCCTACAATAGTCGAATTTTTCAAGAAAAGTGATAATACTCAGCTTACAAATTTTGAGTGGCTGCGAGATTTTGCTTTTCTTGTGGATATAATAGAAAATGTAAATGAACTGATGTTCAACTAAGTACAGGCATTTTCGTGGAGATGTTAAACATTTCCCTTGTTTGAAAGAGAAGCTGGAAAAAGAAATAAATCGTAAAATCTACAGAGAATAAAATCATGTCCAGATTCTTTCACGCTTGCCAGTTTAGTCTATAGCAGGGATGGCGAACGAGTACCCCGCGGGTCATGCAGTGACCCACGTGTGAAATTATGAAACCCACTTGAATTTTTAGAAATGATTGTAAAAAGCCTTAATTTAATAAAATGATTTGTAATTTGCTACTAATATCACTAGATGTAGCCACCAAGGACGTATATTCAGGGTGTGCTAGGTGTGCGCCGAACACCCGCAAAATATAGAACATGAAAAAATATATTTAATATTTAAAGTATTTTTGTTAACGGCCGGCAGGATATCGTATACGCGCGTGAATGTATTGGGCAAGGCGTGCGCTATGACCGCTGCACGACCTTAAACGTGCGCGACCACATACAGTGCCGTCGACAAAAAATCAATAAAATCATATTACAACACAATCAATTATATTATTTGTACATAGAACTGCCTAGTGTGGTGTGTGGCTGAGACAGCAGAATGTATGTTAGAAGGACGGCAATAAAACAAACGGTCGCTATTGCAAAAAATCAATAAAATCATATTATTTATACACAGATTCCGCCTAGTGCGCGGTGTGGCTGAGACAGCATATGTTAGAAGGGGACGGCAATAAAACAAACGCAATTTTTGCAAACTATTGCAAAAAATCAATAAAATTACATTTTAACAACCATCAATTATATTGATTAGCGACACAGGAATATGACCGCTGCATTATCTTACACGCGCTCCAACCGCATATATAGCAGTACCATCAGTTTATGTGGGCGTAGGTCCTTACCGGAGCGAAACTAATGTTTTGTAAGCAGTTTAACGGCCGAACGCGTGCTGTCAGGTAGCAGCACATTAGTCCACTCGATCTCGAATTTATTGAGCATTACTTTTGTGTTACATAATTTTGTATAAACAGGTGACTTTATTTTGGATAACAATAATATAACAATTGTTTTATAATACCTGCACCTGGATTACGTAGCCAACTAATGTAAGTAAAAGCCATACGAAATCATCACTTATGAGAATCAATGTTTTCCACTATGAAGATGGTCAAAAGTAAATACAGAAACTACAAAATACAGACTTACAGATGTACATCTTGATTATTGCATTCAGATGGGAGTGAAAAGTTACTCACAGAGAAATGAAAAAATTGTGGAGGAAAGTGAATGACACTAATTCTTTTTACTTTTACTCACTTATTTCAAGAAAGTACGCATTTTATTGGAAGGATTTTATTTATAAAGAAGGAATATGTATAAGTAGACAATTTCATTTCCGAAAGTAGCTCACATCCTTATGTAGTTTGGCGACCACTGCTCTGGCATAATAGATCATGTGACCGAGTATTGTCCGAAATCTCAATGTTATTCGAGAAGTATCGTATTATGTTTAGCATGCAGCATCCCCAATCGGAACCAGTGTATCCTATCGGCACAAGGAAGTCGTGCATCAACTCCGGTGACTTATCGCCGCAAAAAAAAATTGCAGTAATCGTATTTCCTGGCGCCAGACTCCGATGACCACGTGCTCCGCTCGCAACACGACTCTCATGGGACTGTGCGATTGTTTGCGGCATCATCGTAATGGTAAACCATGTCGCCTGGGTGATCCCGGAGGGCCACACATGACGCCGCGCACTCACAAACGAGCCGGAGCCCTATAAGGAAATAAATAAATTCCGCACGGTTCAGCGCTAATTTACTCCGGTCGACAATGACGACGAGCCGAAGAGAGCCAGCAGCGCCGCCCAACATAGGCATAATGTACGTCACCGGCGACATATCTATGATATCTATGACTCAATTTATCGAAAACGGTACGGCTTAAACCTGCTGACTCCCAGACGAATGGGGGACCAACACAATGGGACCCAAGATGGCTAATTAACCAGAACATGCTAAAGACAGTTTTCAAATCAAAAGATAAACCATCAATATAAGCCACAATAGACAAGCATCTACTGGATACAAGATTTAATCAAGTGTATTCAAAATGGCGTAAAAATGAATATGAATATCAAAACTTCTTATCTGTTATATTATTAACTAAAATTGTCGATATTATAAATTGGTATTGCGAATAAATTGCATCTACGCCGATTATCAATTCGAAGATCAAGATATCAATATGATTTTATGATATTTTCAAAGCCTATAGATAAATAAACATGTTTTTTGCTTAGTTTAACACTTTCGTGGCCGGTGATGCATATGTTGCATCATCACTGGTTCGACCATTGCCGGCCGCATGATGTCACATATGCATCATGATCGCACCGACCGTTTGTGGCCGGTGAAGTAATACTTTCAATAGCGTAAGTTTTTGGTAATTTGATGCGGCCACGATAGTGTTAACTTGGTCTAGTTGAAACTAGCTGTGCCGATGGGGTCTATTTGGGACCCCAAGTACTCCCCTAACGTATCTTGACATTGGTAGCCATGATTATTTCACGTGTTTTGGTGTAATCAATGATATAATATCAGTAAACAAATTGGATATTTCCTTTTTACTATTCCTGAAGATTCAGAATTGCTGAAGGAGCAAAACGTCATACCAGGATTTGCAGCCCGTACATCGAGGACATCGAAAGCCGTGCCGATAGGTACCTACCCCAAATATTTGATTTTTCTCGAATAACTCTTTTAATATAAATCCTATATGCCACAAACATTTTTTCACGGAGGAACATGGAGGAGAATAACTGACTTGAGAAGATGACAAAAAACTCTACATGAAAACGAAGATGGGTGAAAGGAATACCGTTAAAAGATAGGACCATTTCATTACTACGACAAGACATATGAAGAAGATGATTGAGAGCTGTTAGTAGAGTAACAAAATTTTGTCCAAAAACGTCTTAATCCAGATTTCTAGATTAACGGATCCGTCACGGCGGTTCGTAAACAACCGAGTCGTGCGAAGAGGGTCTGGATTAGTCTAAGAATAAAAACAGTTATGATGTGCTTCATAATTTAGTCGATGTTTTGGATTTTTCTAACTAATCGATATGACGCGTAAGTGGCACGCACACTCGGCATTGTTTCGCCGTAGACTAAGTACACGCACAAGTTCTCGCGGCACGTGTCACTAGTACGTTTCACTCGCACTTGCCACATCGTACCGGATACGAGCGAGAAAAAACATCGCGCCCGTAGCAATAAAAGCGAAAATTTGTGTTTTTGTTGTTTTTTCGCATTTGCGAACAATAATAAAGGTCAATATATATTTGTAATATTTATTGCTTAGACTTTTTTCGACAAATACAAAAAGTTTGTGACATGTAGGATTTATATTAACACTTTATGAGCTGTTCACGCCTTTTGGCGTGATTTTGTAGCCAAGCGTTATAAGCCGTTCACGCCTTTTGGCGTGAGAACCATGCACTGATAACGATGCACAATGTAATTCTACTAATTGACCACAGATTGATACACGTGCATGTTAGCTTGGATTATCATTACATGAAACCATGCGACCCCCAGGCTAGGCTCATAAAGTGTTAAAAGAGTTATTCGAGAAAAATCAAAACTTGGGTTCCCTAATAGACCACGCCATAAGTTAATCAATAATTAATAAAAAAAAAACTAATATAATAACTTAAGTCGTAGATTAATCGAAAACGTTGAATCCGATGAAATAGGAATGCGACAAATTTTAGGAAAATGTTTACTATCCGTTGCGAATAAAATTGAGAAACACGTGCCATCTGAAATTTAATCTTCCTATAAATATATACTTTTTTGGGTACCAAAAAACCATAACCGGATCAACGTTTCTATTTCGCCTCGTTGAAACGGACACGATCGATATTTAAAACTGCACAAACATCTGTAATTTATTTTTTTTGTTTTTAAATAAAGCAACTGAAGCTCATACAAAATCAAACAAATCTAAATTCTTTAAAATAATGAGTAAAGTCACAGGGCCTCCGAAGGTCGGGGGCCTGCTGCTCCAGTATCAACGTATCCCTATAAATCCGTCTTCGTCCTGTTAGATTCAACAGGTCTGACCTATCTTTATTCACGACCCCAATTTCAGGCATTATCCGATTAGATCTAGCAACGGCTATAGATCTTATTTATTCCTCGATAGTAAAACCGTGTCGTTAACACGTCTTAAAAAAACCTAATATTTAATTGAATATAAATATATTATTAATGTATTTAATTATATTAATATTATTTATTTGATAAAAATTAAAAAAAAAATATTTCCCGTACCGGGAATCGAACCCGAGCCTCCTGGGTGAAAGCCAGGTATCCTAGCCACTAGACCATACGGGATTGTGATGGCTACCACGAAATTTTCTGAATCTTGGCCAGTAGCACGATTAAATTTATTTTTAAACTTTAAATACATAATTTTGGTAATAAATTAAATTGCAATACGTTCTATTCATCGCCTCATTATTTATCGGGGAATATTACAAAACTCGTTCTTCCTGTCAATTTCGTCAAACTGGTTTCGTTCAAACGGAATTGTTCAGCGAAACAAAAAAAAACTCATTTGGAATTATCCATGTACAGGTTTGGTGTGTCGGAAATCGGCAATTCTTCTCGCTTAGCATCAAAATTGCAGAAGATTTAATGGCCGCCGTTAATTATCGGCGACATCGATATCGTGGCAAATAATTTAAATATTTAAAAACACTTCCTTCCGGGTGACTGTCAAACTGTCAAGGTTGCCGTTGTAAAATCGATTCATAATTACATCATAACTCCATTCAACAGTACGCGATTGTTTTAACGCACATAATGCAATTAATTTTATATTACTCTATGGTTTCCGCGATTTTTTTCTCAAATCGATATCCATCGTCGATAAAATAATTATGAATAGCATTGCCGTGTTCCATTTGAGATATATGAGATATTCTTCTCGGTCTCCATGTTATTTTGATATTCCGACGTCGTATGCCCATTGATTATATCGTCATTAGTGTCTTCTGTCAATAATATTAATAGAATCATGTGATATATTAGAAGAGTAGGTAGTTATACATAAATACATAAATCGATTCGAATTATGATAATTAGACATGTCGTACGATCTGCTCGATGTGTAGGTAGTGTGTACATCTCGATCCGACGCCATTTTGAATTTGAGTATCATTCAATTATTGATTTGTTCAAATTAGAATGATATTTTTATTGTTGTACTAATAAATGGCTATTAAATTATATTGATTTATTGACATTTTATCTGGGCAATAAAATGTTAATATTGCTCTTTATCGGGGTCAGCAATTGCACATTTATACTGTGTTAATTGATTAAAATTTTAAATATTATTATTACAGGATTAACATTTTGCTAATCTAAATACAAGATCGTAAAAGGATTAAAAAAATATGTTCACTTTTCTTCTAGAAATATGTATGAATGAATATGAATCGTGCTTTATAAATGATATCTTTGTAATCTATGACATTGTAATAATAATAAAATCTTTAATATTTCATATATATATCAAATACAGTCAACCCTCCTATAGTGCTAAATTCTGACCCCCGTTTTCCGCTGCTAATTACATATTTCATAAATATGAATGAAAAAATGTATGATGTATTGATTTCATGCAATTTACAAAACACAATAAAAAACCGAGCCTAGTCTTCTATATGGCGGGTTTCTATAGCGTGGTCTCTATCTCAGCGCTATAGAAGGGGATATAATACAATACGTTACCTGTCTATCGAATTTAACGAGGGAAAATTATCTTATTATCTATTATTATTATTATTTTTATTATCGCGATTATTAATACATAATTTAATATTTGTCTTTAGTCTAGGCAGATTCTTAATCGTTACTCGGCACTCAAGATATTAATGATTTTCTAAATTAGACATGTCTAGTCATTTTTTTTTAATATTTATAATGTCTTGCGAAAGGATATCCCCCTTTTTTTAGATTTAATGACATTTTCCATTGGATTTATTGAATGTTGAATATTGATTTTGGTATGTGGAATCGAAATAGTATCGAAAATGTCAAAGATTCATTTATTTATATTAGAAAATTTGGAGAGGGAATTAAAGAAGACAATGGAAAGATAGAATTGGATATTATATACTTTTTATTAATTAATAATATTATACATTTTTATCGTATTTTTAAAAAATATATAATACAATTCGTTGAGTCTTCTGTTTGTCTATCTGAGTTTTATTTGTTTTATAAGTATGTCAGCAGACAGACATGAATGTCGTCTACCTTTTAGCTGTCTGCTTCTGCTCATATATCAGTGCATATCCGTGCAGATTTGTGAATTATGTACGAGGTTTGAAGAAAAATATGGCTATGGAAATAAATATACCCTGAGAAGGACAATTTTAACACTCTATCGTTCAGTATGTAATTCTAAAGATGAACCAAATAGCTGATGAACATTTTCGGACACTCAAAAAGAGATAAACGTCCCGAACCAACTGGAAAATCTATAGACAACCTAAAACTTCCAAAGACAGCATTATGCACAATAAAACCAAAGTTGACACAGAATGAGAGAAACTTTTCAGTCTCTAGAAATTTCGTGTTGAAAACAGGATTATCTGATAAATCAATACATTGTATTGGTTTTTTAAAAGCCTTTTTAAATAAGAATAAAATATTCATTAAATTAAATATATATAAATATTATTATATAATATGTTGCTGTATTCTTTTATATTTGTATTAAAAGATAAAAGAGTCTCGTCACAAAAAAAATTATCTTCGATACTCGAAATTTATGTAGAATATTAAATAAAATTCTCTGATTCTCGAGATTTATAAATCGCTTAAAAAAAGAGATCTTTCAATCTCCAGCATTTAAAAAAGTCAAGAATTCACAATCTCTAATGATGGTGACGTTATTTAAAAATTAGGTAAAGGGAAAATCATATACAATACATTCAACCCTCCTATAGCGCTTCCTTCTAGATCGCCGTTTCTACGAAACGTTACATTTTTAAGGTTAAATTGCATCAAATCAAAATACATTTCCGTGCGATATAAATTTCAATCAAAGTATTGATTTTGTTCAATTTACAAAAACAATTAAAAACAAACTAATCCCAAATTTTGGGGGCCTGATTTTCTATAGGGCGGATTTTTATAGCGTGGTCTTTATCTCGGCGCTATATGAGGGTTGACTGTATTCATTGTTTGTATCATGTATTATTTCATGCGCCAATAAGGATATCTTCGGCTTCTGAAAGATGATTCCCTCATCGCGTTTCACTTGTGACCCAAGAGTTGACTCATCAGCCGACGTATTCAGAGCATTAGCATCTCGGTCGGAAGTGAGCAGGCGCGGAATGTATGCGGCTACCGGCCTCGGAGGAAGCGCGTCCTCACTAATCCAACACGAGAAGCGAAGAAGTGCAAACAATGGAGTCTGAATACGCAAAACAGTGGCGGACGACAATAAGTCCCCGTTGTTTACTCAACCGGCGAAATTGTTGACTTGCATTGCGCACCGAAACGGCACAAAAACCCGCTACGAAAAATTGTAACACACGGCACAATGTTTCGACAGCTGAGCCATCGAATGGAAAGTGCAACGATTCACATCCCATATTTCGATAAAAACTCGGAATTAATTACTAATTAATTGTACTATTGTGATGTGCACGTATTTCGACATCTGCACTAGCATTTTTGACTTTTTGCAAACGTTGGTCAACTCGATGTACGTCCGCGAACACATTCGCTAAGCGATCGACAACAGAGATATATCCGTGCGATATTTTAATATATTCAATCGTGATTTTCGCTTTCTGAATACCGAAAAATAAGTCGCCGGTTAGTATTTCGGTCCAAATTCGCATGCGCCAGAGTCACGTTTTTTTCGCGTTTCACGAGTTTTACACATGCATGCAACGTCCTACATGCGGCTCCTTACATAAGCCACGAAATGTAATCGACACGTTTATATTTTATTTATCAAGTGCGGATGCAATGTAGATAACTCTAATTTTGGATTTTTGGCACACCGACGCCGGAAATCAATTTTGAAATGCGGCGCATTTGCATTTTAAATCTTCGGATGCTTAACAAATCAATGTGTCCATAGCCTGAGGAATCATATTAATATTATTAATTACATATAATGGACGCATGAGATAAAATCAGACATTAAAAAATCACTGTCTGGAATATCGCTAGCATTTTTTTAACCGACTTGGTGAATCTTGTTTGAACTTGAATGCAGCTCTGACTCCTTTGATGAAATGCTACATTTCAGAGTTCCAGAAATAGTATTTTTAATAAAATCCTGTGAAGTTCGCAATACAACACTCATTTCACAACTCATTTTGTAATTTTGTAGTAAAATTTGCATAGAACTGTAGTTCATCCACTTCCATTTGCTCCTATCATCTTACTAGATGTCCCTGTAATTTTATTCAATCATTACCGAATATTTTATAGCAGTGGGTCAATATGACTACGCTACAGGGGCTGCTGTATCACTGCACCGAGTTGCAGCGCAACGCGGCGCTTGGCGGGGATCCCCCCCCGCACTCCGCTAACGGCCTGCAACCATCCAATACACGTCGCCGCCATCTCTCACAATCAGGCAGCGCTCTTGCACTACACCGCCCAACCCTGATGCCAGGACTGTGACGGTCGTCCACCAAGCTATCTAGGCTCTAAAAATACAGGTCAGATCGCCAGCCAAGAGCCCGGGAGCTAAGCTGTCAACGAGCGGATTGTAACAATAATAATCAGACGAAACTAGGTCCAATTCGTATTTAATTTACGGTCTGATCAGGTGCTACGGGCACTTTCTGTAGCACACACGTCAACGAATTGGCCTGGATAGCGGCCCGACTCTTCATTACTCCGTAAAATCCACGAAACCATGATTGTGCCAACCGCCATCGCCGCCACGTCCAATACTGAAACGCGACAACACTCGACTCCTATAAAAATATATTTATCCTCAATTTACTTGGGGGTGCTGCAGCTCAGCAGTGTATATTAACGAGACACCTCTATTACATAGTATACTCTATCGAAGATGTTTTTATTTTATTCATTAATTAATTCATGGTTAGATTTCTTTACATTTTACAAAATGTATGCACAAATATTGTTCAATATTATATTCAGTGATCCGATTGGGCTTTTTCAATGTTAAGTACAGTTAAACCCCCACTAAAATCAGGACCGTGCTATTTGGAGTCGTGTAATTGGGGGAGTGAAGCCGTCCGTCTTTTGCGTATAGCCTGGTACGTGTTGAATACACAGACGCTAACCAACGTTTGACTTATATTTGCGGCGAATATTTCAACTCAGGGCGTAATTCGGGGTAGTGTAATTGGGGGTTCCACTGTACTGTTGTGTGAATATTTTTAGAGCGAAGAATTTCATGCATTATGATAAGTTGACCTTCATCTAAATTTTAACATCAGATGCATGAATTTTCTCACCAACAATCCCCCACGGATGCGAACGTGAAAAAACATCGAATCGAATATTGTTGTTTTTATTTTTTTCAACAATGATTATTTATAATATGTATTCATTAGACTTTTTTAGACACATAAAAAAGTCTGTGACATGTAGGATTTATATTAAAAGAATTAATCGCGAGAAAAATCAAAAACTTGGGGTCTCCAATAAAAAATACATTGTTTTGAATAAATAAAAAAAACAAATGAATATCAATATCAAACGGCGATATTGAGTCACGTCAGAAACGTCGCGGGATAAAGACGGGGACAATCCGGATATCCTGATGGAGGACTGGTATCAAAAGATATGCTTGAGGTAGCAATATTTTAATATAATAATATAATAATCATTCAGCGTTTCTTTATCATTTTTTTAATTAATTGTTACAAAATGCACGCTCTTTATCTCGCTCGCAACACCGTAACAAGATCCGTAAATCTCGAATGCTTCCCTAGAACAAAGCATTTCACTCCAGAGTAAAAAAACCGGAACCCAAGACGGATCATAATGAATACAGGTTTTTGAAACAACAATGAAGTCACCTGCGCACTTCCTTCCACTCAACCGACAAGAAACTGTTACGTCCGGTTTCGACCGCTGTGCACACTTGTCGTTGTACAACCGAGACGGCCGTCGTCTCAAGTCCAAGACGATGATCGAAAAGAGACAGGTGCACGTTTATGAGGACGTCCGATGCGATACGACGTATCTTCGCCGTGCGCGATAGCCAGCGGCGGATATGCTCAGGGTCGCAATACAAAGGTTTGTCTTCCTGCTTTGTAAATGGCAGAAGAATGGTTATAATTTACATAATTATTTCCTCGGCTATCGGTTGTCTACCGGAGTTGTTCCATTTGAAGAATAAATCTGTCATAAGATTGTCTCCGCACATGCATACGATTGTGCCGTTTATTTTTGCGGATATAGATATTAAATATTTAAAAACATGCGCGATAAACGAAATCAATGATTGATCACCGCGTTTTATTTATTTTATTTTATCGCATTGTAGTGTTTACACGCAATTTTGGCAATGCTACAGTACTTAATATTTTTTAAAGGTCATCGTAACGAGATATCACTTTAAAAAAAAAATAGATTCAGAGTGGATTGTCCATTGGCGCTGGATAATTATTTTTTATGCGCATTTATTATGCACATCTGTCACATAGGGCCCGCATAGGGCCGCGATCGTATCATCTGTCTAGTGCCCTCATCGCTCACGACCAACTCTTATTAACTCCAATATATAAATAAAATATTGCATCGGATAAAATCTTAATAACATACCTGCAAATTGGCACCAATAACACCAATACGTCACAAGAAAAAACAAGACGATTCCAGTTATTATCTCGTCTGGCACATTATTAATAATACTACATAGATTTTCGATAGTGGAATTATTTGTGACGAAATCGTTTTCACGATAAGAATAAAATTCTAGATCTAACTTGTTATTGTAAAGAAATGAGCGTTGGCTTTATCAGGAGTAGTTGCGCATTTTTGCGATGTGATAATGCTTAATTATAATTGTGGCAATGTATCCCCAGCTTATCAGATTATATTGCATTATTTTTTCTCGTTGGTAACGGTATCGTTTTAAACGCGCCGCCTAATAGAGTAGTCGTGTTTGGCAATAAGAGCGGGTAAACAGGCCATTAGCATATAATAAACCTTCGATATCCGGAGTTGCGACAGACGCGCATTACTCTTACGCCCACCGGAATAACCCAGTGGCCGCGGACCGGAAGTCCGAACGACCGGCAACATCTTTGAATTTTTAATTAGGCCCGCGGATGCAAGAATTCGACCATATCCGCCCGCGAGACGTAAACAATCGGCTCACGTTGGCAGCCTTGGTTCCCGCCGGTTGTCGTCTCGGATTGTGCAATGGCCGACAATGAGCGATGTGACCCAAATTCAAAATGGCCGACGGGACACACCGATTGGGAACCAAGTGGGCGAAACGCGCGAGAAATTATTTTTAAAAAACGACTCGCGTGCAAGCGTTCTGAAAAACAATGGGCATAAAATTTTAAGTATCAAGAATGTGTTACTGGAAGCAAACAATGCAATTATTCTCAGAACATAAATTTATTAAGCCGGATACGCAAAACCGATATATCGAAGTGGGACTATAAAATCAACAGCATGGTGAATTTTTTTTTACAACCCGCACAATCATTTTCACAATAAAATGTACAATAGCCACAGGTTTCTGATTTTTTTATATAATATATAATAGCTGTTTTATTGTATTTTTATATGCCCATGTTTATTGTTGCACGCCAGATATCATATTCAGATGCAGCACAATCAGTTTCATACTCGAATCCATCGAGCAAGATGGCGATTTATCATTCGTTGGTTTTTAGCCGATCCGTTACGGCGGCTCGAAAACAAACACGTCGTCTGAAGGGGGTCTATCAGAGACCCCAAGAAAATTATTGATGAATTCTTCATCAATATACTGTCATTTTTTTTAAAAATGGATTATTCTATGAATATAGTTGTTCGTGATATGCTTCATAATTTGGTCGACAACGCTCTTGGCGATGCTCCGCCGCAGACTGAACTCTCGCCGCACGTGTCAATCGCACGTTTCACTCGCACGTTTCACTAGCGCGTTTCACTCGCACGTTTCACTCGCACTAGTCAAAAACTTATTTCCATAATATATTTCTTTGCAATGGCCAAGTACTTGTCGGATAAAGTATCTACCTACAAAAATCAATCACTGTCTGTCTCCATATTTTACGAATGAGGTTCTACGTATATTCCTCTCAAGTTCTAGATTGGAACTTAAAAGAAAATGCAAACAAAACAATCGGAAAAAGATGAATATTAAAAAAAAGAGGTTCAAGATGTGACGAAGCGTCGGACGTTATT
>JAGXCT010033074.1:0-11335 GCA_022495035.1 Philopotamus ludificatus | reverse complement strand
ACGTTATAGGAGGGTTGACTAAAGAGATGATGTGATATCCTGAAGAAATCTAATCCAATATATAATATAGAAAAGTATTAAACTCTGTTTCTGAAATATTAAAATGGTTCTCCATCTTTTTTACTCTACACAATGTCTTTGTGTTAATTTTTTATACCTTATAACCTAAACATTAAATTTTCTTTAATAAAGTTTGTATTGAAAGAATTATAATTATATCTAGACTTCTAAGAATAGTCAATTTTATAAAAAATATCTTGCTTGGGATCTCTATAGACCCCCTTCGGACGACTCGGCTGTTTTCAAGCCGCTATGGCGGTTGGATTTAGGTTATGCTTACTAGAATTTTCGACGTTTGCAAATATTAAACTGAATTTAGTCCCCATTAGATACATATTACACCCTTGGTGTAGGGGGTTTAGCTACTGCTTTATATCTTAATCTCCTCAATCCTAACAAAACGTCGTGCTTTCTTATTATTGTATCTCCACGTTTTTGCCTAAAACTACTTTACACGTTTTATTTTTTTTATTTAAATATGGCTACTAGTGTGATATATGCATTAATTTTTGGGGCAAAGTATCCCAATGGAATGCAATGACAAGGTCGTATTTTGCATCGTTAACTCCAAATGCAATATCAACCCGTAATTTCTGATTAAACAAACGAATGCAATAATAAATTTAAATTATTTTTCAGTATTCCTGTCTGAATATGAACGCATCCGTTTATTTAATGCTTGCTAAAAATCGCCATAAATAATCGGATGTATAAATAGAAAAAAATGTATATTAAATCGCATATAGCGCATACAATCTGTTATCTACTGATATTGATTAACAATCATAATTATTGTCATACTTTGCATGAAATATCATAATAGAATGTGTCATGTCAAAATGGTCAAAAGTCATCAGGGTCAAAATATAAGTAATATAAATTTATTCCGATTAAAATTTGCTGAAATAATGCATTGAAACGTCAAGTTATTGATTTATTTTGTAATAAAATATTTAACGATAATTAAATTCTACGAAATGTGTGTCTCAGACTATTGAAAAATTGATAGTAAACCATTTCGTTTAACATAGGCACGTTTTTGTCTTCGTATTGGAATGCATGAAATGTTGTTGTTGTGCCCAATTTGTTTTCGTAGCAAAATTTTATATCTCTACGCTGAAATCAGCAAAAAAAATATATATGTATCGCGTATAAAAATGATTTATTATAATTCTATTCTCGAACATCCTCGGCAATTATATCGAAATAAATTGATTTTCGCGACTTCCGGTTCTCTGCGCTACGACGTGCCCTTTCCAATTTCCGCATTAAAACGTATTCCGATCCGAATTGCAAAATGAAAAGTGTGTCGTCACAATTCGGAATTACCCCATTTTGATAATCGGTTGCCATGTAATCTCAACAATTGCAGCACGCGATATCCGCACTCGGTCGCATGCTCTCGACCGTTTTGCGACAACTCAATATCTCAATGATTGATGTTGCTGAGTAAAAAAAAACAATAATTCGGAAATCGCACAAGGCTATCGATCACTATTCAATGAAAAAGACGATGATTAATAAATCCGTAGCGCCGTTTCACTTATTATTAAATACGATATTGATCTGAGATAATGGCAACACTGCCACTCGCGACCACACTTCAATCAGAGTGTTGTTTGCCAATTTTTTTTAATGGAAAACGTGGACGATACCGTCACATGTCTACGATTCCCATATGAAAACATGTTTTAGTACTAATGGATTTGTAATTGGTTTATTATACAACCATGGTGTTAAACGTGTCACGAGATGTGCGATGTATTCGAATTAAAATTGATTATTGTTTAACGTAGGTACGAGCGAAGAGATCGGCCGTTCGGAAACCGGATACGCACCGCGAGCGGAACCGGAACTGATGTATTCCATCGCGAGAGCCGGTAAACACTTATTCAACCGATGAACGTAAGAAGGTCAGAGATAATTTATTATATTAATAAGACGAGTGAGATTCATTAAACACGATCAATTAGCGCCAGCGAATGAACTAAGATGACATTGAATTTGCGAGCAAAAAAAAAAACGGCAATATTATTGAAAATTATTCATTTTAATAATCGTCTGAATCAATCATTTTTTTACGAATATCTAAAAGAAAATATGTTTTTCTTCCATCTTAATATGATTCATTTACGACTTCCGTTTCCTAAAACGTCTTATAGCTTAGTGCATAGTGCGATTATTTTTTTATGCGTTTATTTACATAATATCCAGTGAAAGGACAGATCATAGTACATGCTAGACTCGTATAACACGATTGATTCTTAATAAAATGTTATAATACGCATTGAATAACTTGTACGAAAAATAAGGTTAGATTCCAATATTTTTATTTTAACTCATTGTCGACGGGGGTCGTGGATTCCGCGTCAAGAGCGTTTTTATGTATGTCCGGGGCGCGCATATCACACGTTAGCCGACACTACGCGATTTATCGGCTGTAATTTTGACAACGTTTTGTTTTTTCAAATATTTTTTTTTCGGTTAGATACTTAATAGTTGTAGCAATACAAAAAAACAATTCAAACCTTAAGGAGATTATGGGTAAATGCGGATAAGATATAAATAATATTTGTTGCATTAACTATTCAGTAAATGTTGAAGTTCAAGTTATTTAATTTTCCGCTCTATATCTTGTTTAATAAAAGAGCTATGTTTTTTTTTTGTAAAAAACGACGTTTCACCAAATTTCGGTGAATGGCGGCGCCCCGCCTCAGCGCATTGTACGTGATTTACCCCATCGGCAATGTGTTCATAATAGTTAATCAAAATAACGAAGAACTGCAAAAAATACTGAACCAGATACCAGATATAGGTAGAAATCAATTTCAGGATGATTATCTAAATGAAAAACATTTATGGTCTGCAGGGCTAATATGGTTGCGAGACAAGGACGTTTCTGGTAGCGAACAATAACCGGCTAGAAGCGTTTGTAATGTGATGCTACCAAAGAATGTTGAAGATCTCATGGTCGAAATGCGTCAAGAATACAGCCGTACTACTACTTCTTCATAAGGAGTAGTTAAGACACCGTAAAAACCGTAAAATTGAGTACTTCGGACACATCATTTGTGGACCTAAGTATCGCCTACTTCAGAACACCATTGAGGAAAAAGTCGAAGGTAAACAGCGGATGGGAAGAAAGAAGCCGTCGCGGCTCGCATCATTCGCAACTCGAGCAGGTTTGAAAGTCTAGAATTGTTCCATCTTGCTAAAGATAGAGAAAAGTCTATAATCCGTAGATCGCCTACGTCCGGAGAGGTACGTAAATAAGAAGAATAATCATCTTTAACCCTTTCAGTGCGGGGCGCATGACGTACATGCGCATACAAATCGTGTCCAGGGTGCGGCCGCATGTCGTACATGCGCGAGATTCTTTAAAACTTTAACTTGTTGTTACATGTAAACTAGACCGAGTTAAGTGATGGTGTATGTTTTAAAAATCAGCTTACAAACACAGCTTATCACAAATATACAAATATATCGCTACAAATTTATAGGAACTATGTAATATGTAAATATGAAGCCAGTAATGATTCACCTGCAAGCGTGGTGTCTCATTCAAATCGTACAGTAGATCAGTGATTTATCTTGGCTCAGGGTTGTTAAGGGTGTTCCCACGTACAATATATGTTCCACATATATTGCCCATGGATGTAGAAATGGGTATAAGAAAATTGTGATTTCTGCATTTTAATTTTCCTTTGATTTGCATTCCCATTTTTTCTCACTTAATCTCTGTTTGAGCAATTGATATTTTGTCTGATTTATTATTACGAAAATAGTTGAATCGAGCTTATTTTTTTAGCTGAGATGGAAGTATATATTCTAATCACCATGTTTGCATAAATCTCTTTATAGGAAAATGGTCTGATATAGCGGTAAACGGTGAATACAAATTTACCACGCCAAAAAAATAATTTGGTCCAAAACGGCCCCGCACTCAGATGCAGAATCGTGTTTAGACCCGCCGCATTGAAAGGGTTAACAAAATTCTTCAATTTTTGCAAAATATCCTTATTTTCTGCACTCTCTTCAAAAGCATCTTGGATCATGAATTAAATTTTAGGGTCTTTAAATTTTTCGTTGCATTTTTCCTTCATGACAGTAAGCTTCAATCCCCGTAAGATGTGTTTGAACTATAAATTTTATAGTATTTAACGGATTTACGGTATTTTAAAGTATATTTCCAAGCTCCTGATCTTTGTGTAGAACCATTTTTTCGACGATAGGAGAAACCCGGTTGGGAGGCTTTCTTCCCTCATACCTTCATATAATCTTCAATATTCTTCGTAGCAAAGTCTACGTCCTTGTGCTGAAATCATTCGCTTTAAATCAGATATTTCTATCTTGACATATATATACCTTTTGCAAATCGAAATCGACCTCTGTGCGTCCATATAGACCACATACAGAATCATTGGACTAAATCTACGCGTTTTTTAGGAACTCTAGATTTTCTCATTGCATAATATTAGAGCTAAATTATGTTGTAAGCATGTAGTGGTGTAAGAGTTTGATATTTATTGTTTAAAAATATTAGATTCTCGTTTCATATAAAATATACAATTACGTTCTTACTCTTCTACGCCATTAACTTGTATTGCAGTGGTTGTAAATCTTTTTCATATCACGGCGCATTTACATATTTTTTTTCATGATGAGGGATTTTCTTCTACTCTAGTTGTGTCTAGTAAAGTGTCTAATGGAAAAATCTCAGTATAATTTAAAAAACGTGTAAAATTGAGGATTTGTATCTGATTTACTGATTGTATTGCTCATGTGATGATATATAGATAAGTTATAAAATAAAACATTCGAATTGTTACAACAGTGTCAAGTTTTAGTATTGAGTTTTCGATTCTGTGACACGGTTCTCGTCTCAATCCATCTTCTTATCCCAACGAGCTCCCAAACGACATTTTTTTTCCATTATCCGACAAGGCCACCGCGCGACGTGGCCACAGCGACAGCCATTCTCGTTTTTCTATTACTATAACGCATTATCATTGAAATGGGTGAGGTAATACGTTTCCTTAGCGGATATCGCAGATATGCGGAATCTGCGATTATTCACATACGCGCGGAACCGGTTGTTGGCCCGGGGCGCTAGGTGCTGGTGGCTCTAATGTATTCCGCGAGCTCTTCGCGAACCGCTTGTCAAGGGCAATGTCAAGTTCGCGGGCTGGCACGCGCGCTTTCGGGCCGAGGGCCGCCGGTCGGCCACGCCTGCCCCACACCGAGCACTGTTCTGCGCGACATCTTTTTCGCCGTCGAATTTGCATAAAGAGACGAAGATTCCGGATCGATTCCAGTATTCAGCGGCTATTGCCGCTCTTATCCGTGTTGAATTACTTTTAAATTTCAATTTGTATTCCTAAAAACGTGTAAACTCTACACTTGCCGATAGGTTATATTTGGGACCCCAAGTTTTCTCGAATAACTTTTGTAATATAAATCCTGCATGTCCCAAAAAATTTTTATTTGTCTAAAAAAATCTAAAGAATAAATATTATAAATAATATTGTATGAAATTGAGGAAAAAAACAATATTCACTTCCGTTGCCACGGGCGCGATGTTTTTTCTCACTCGCATGCGGTACGATTTGACGAATGCAAATAAAACCGTGCGTCGAGAGCTCAATCGGCGGCGCGTCCTCAGTCTGTCACCTAGTATGTGTCTATTTTCAATTACAAATAGACCCCCTTCGGACGACGTGGTTGTTTTGAGTCTTTTACAACAATTTTAATCTTTTTCGTTCTATTATTGAAAGAGATTTTTTCTATCATCGATCAGAAACATGATCATAATGAATCTGTGTTAGGAAAATCCTTTTCCAGTTCTTCTTTTATCCTTTTTCCCCGAATCAACGCTTCAAAAAACTTTAACGATGCTACAATGTATTCGGATCAATGTCCTAGAACATCTTCACTTCCTTTCTTTCTTTTAAAAATCCCCTCTACATATAACATTAAAGTCAACCCTCATATAGCAAAATCTGAAAAATAATAATACTAAAAAAAATGTTTTTATTTATTCAAGAATATCTCTAACACTTTTCTATTCACATATTTTGAATGACCCCGTTCTATGTTTCACTTCGTCCTGAGTTTTATAGAGAACGGCGATCTATAAAGAAGCATTATAGGAGGGACTGGCGTATATACTGCACTATTGCAAGGGACGTTATAGGAGGGTTGACTGTACTTTCTCCAGGTCGTCGTAATGCATAGTGCTCTAGTTCGATTGATAAAAGTCTGTTTCCAGGATGACATCTTTATCTGTTTACCGTCTTAACTCTTAAACTGCCAAACAATGATATATCCATCGTCTCCATGGCTTATAAAACGGAAAAAATCAGCGGTTAAGCTTAGATTTAGATGTGCCGTCTTAAAAATGATAAAAAAAACTCTCGTGTTTCTCAAACTTTTTGATCCGCGAGCCACTTTTCCTGTTAAAAAATTCAAAGAACCCCCCGATGAATGCATATATTTAGAAAAACATAATTTAAATTTGAGAATCACTGCTCTAGTCGATACTCTTTCCTTGAGTCTCGCTAATCAATTCGAGCCTGGACTACGCAGTCAATTACTGTTGTTCTTGATGTCCTCGGAAGGACTGGAGGATACACTATTAGCGATATACACTGCGGAGCTCCAGCATCCCCAAACAAATTGAGGAAAAATATATTTTTATATATTAATATATATAAATTTATATTAATAAAACGGATGCGGGGCGGCAGCGGGGTGGGAGGGGGTCTTGTCGCCAAGCGCTGTGTTGCACTGCGACTGCGAGCAGTCCCGCGTCCTTCATACTGATTAATTTTGAAATACCCTTTTTAAAAATTTTAATCTTCCGCAGCACCCCCAAATATTTTAACCACGAGCCGCCACTGATTATTATCAACTTCTTCTATTCCATCTTCTTTGTTTTTTTTTTCATTTTACAGCAGCGACTTGTGTGCACAATTTATCGAATTATTCGGTTCACTGCGATGTGAACATAAATTAAGTGTTGGCCATTATTTATTCCACAACGGTTGGCCACTCCTGGTCTCTGAGAAATATCCGACCAACACCACGGCGATTGCTTACAATATGCAAGTGTGTCTGTAATCTCTCGGCTCGGTCTGTACCCGGAACTAAAATAAATTATTACCAGGCGACACCTTGTGTCTCGCGTTATGCCGAGCCATACATATTTTTTTTGGTCCGTGTTTATCTATTGATAGTCTTTGTTTAATCCCACACGCGCAGTCGGCTGTGAGAATTTATTCGTTGCAGCATCCCACTACGAATCCCGTAACTTTCAGGCGCCATTTAGTCGGAAAATTGGAAAATTGAAAAACGGTCGAGTTCAAGAAGCCACGTGTCTTCTTCACCTTGACCGTTGGCCGATGGGTTCTGCGGTGTGCAGGTCACCAGAGCCGGACACGAGCCGACTTACATCATACTTACTTCCTCACTACTGCGCCACATGCATATATTATCGATTGTCACGTGGTCGGCTATGCAGAATGAACCCTGTGTCCATTTACCGCATCTAGAGTACCATATCGTATGGAAATTTATTTGAATTATCTCTCGGTATTGTCAAGTTTTACAAGAAGCGACATACTATTCCAGGAAACCGAGAGTAAACAGCATAGAATAAGAAGCCACGGAGATATTCGCATCTTATTATAATTATAATTATTTTTTCCTCTATATTCTGACGCTGTGTTTCCCCGTCGCGATGATACGAAACGCTTCCTAAAAAAATATTTTCGCAGTTAACCGCGTTTATCTAAGTCTTTATACGATCTGCGACCGTTTAAATATTTGCGTTTTAATAATACATCACGTGTATGATACGTGCATGCGTTTCGGCGCATTGATTCCGATGCAGATTCCGCGGACCATGATCTTGATCTATTGATTTCTAAATCCGGACGGCGATTAATCGATTAATCATCGTTTAAAAAAAATGTAATTTGAATAGAGCAGTCACGGACAGTTCGTTGATTATTTCTGGTGAACGTTTGCTGACTGCGTGTATGTGTGTATGTACCATTCTGCAGCACTTCCTCGTGCTAACGTTCACATTTCAGAGGAATGACGTCATGGAGTTCTCAGAAATCGGACGCAGATCCGGCTGATGATGTCATGGTTTGCACAGGAACCGTCAAAACATCTCCGCGCTCCAAACTGCGATACCTACTCGGCTTCTGGAAGTCTGCAGACTTTACATTGAGCATTGATTTAAAATTAGACGTAATAAATAGATACCTTTTAGTATTACGATCAATTAGGCAGTTTTTCTCTTCTCCGTCCGTTTAGCGTGCATCTGTGTACTGCTATGCAAATATTAAATTTCTGCTAACCATGCCAAAAACGGCTGTTTGACGATCGCTCGTGTCATCCCGTGCTATGACAGCCATAATTGGTCGACGGCAATATTTTTTTCTGCCGCTGCATAAACAGATTTTTACATTATTAACATATGATAAAGGAAAATTATTGATTTTCCTGCCTACATTCGAGCGTGTAAACATATGACGGAAAGTCGCAAAAAAGTTATACGCATTCGATTCTAAACAAACAAGCAACATTTTTCGAGGTGCAAAATATTCGAGGCTCCGGCAAAACCCATCGTCGAGGAAATCGCACGATTAACAATTAATAAAGACACTTCAATAAAAACCACTCTCGATTATGCGCGAGAGAAATGATTGCGTAAAATCTGATTAGACATGAAAAGTATCGATCTAGAAATAGAGGCATTTCGCGATTACACCACTATATTATTATTATTTAACACATTTTTCACGCAATTGACGTGACGTAGTGCATAAACAAAGAGTGTGTAATCAAACACATGTGGGGTATTAATACGTTCGTCGGTTTTTCCCGGCGCCTTATCGCTTTTCTTTTTATTTTTTGACTTTATCTCGCGTTTGTATCTGTACGTATTAAAATGATTGTCGATCTACATATATTTTTTAACCGTTTTATTTGCTATCATTCAACGTTTTATTGGCGACAATTGCAATTCATGCTCGCAATATCCATAAATCGAATTATTTTCAACTGAAAAGAGGATTTTTTTTATATTGTGCGAATATTTTTCGAAAAATTCGCACAATATTCGGAATTAAGATCTTAGATAGACAATACGACAAATTATGTTGGTTTAATTAATTTGATACATTTCATACGTGGTAAAGGAAGATTTAATTTAACACAGAACTACGATAATGGAGAATTTTAGATAGAACTTGGGGTCTATTTGGAACCCCAAGTTCTATCTAAAATTCTACATATCATATACTTTTTATATATGTCTAAAAAAGGCTAAACAATAAATATTATACATAATCATTGATCTTTAATGCGAAAAAATAATAATAACAACATGATTGGCTTCTGTTGCCATGGGCGCGATGTTTTTCTCGCTCGCATCCGTTGCGATGTGCTAAGTGCGAGTGAAACGTGTACTAGTGACGCGTGCCGCGAAAACTCAGTGGTCGATAGTCAGCGGTATGTCCTCAGTCAATACAAAATATTGACCAAATTTCGAAGCATATCATGAAAAACTATTTTCATTCCTTGAATCGAAGAAGAATTCATCAATATCTTGACCTGGAATGCTTGGGGTATATTTTATATTAGAAATAAACCCCCTTCGGACGACGCGGTTGTTTTAGACCCGTCGTGACAGATTAGTTAATATTCGGCAATGTATTGTGACGTCCCATCTCATTCTTCATAATAAAATTCGCGGAGATGAGGACCCAAAAATCCATAGACGTCCCAGCTGAAGAACAAACGTCATTGCTTTGGAGGAAGTACCAGCTCCTTAATCAGAGCAGCATATAATAAAGCTACATTTGATCCCAGCGTCCGAAGTGCAAGCACTATCTTAAAAAATCAGTTGAATAAAATATTCATTTCGGTTCCGGTTTTCGTTCCGGACAAAATTACGGATTGTCAGTTCAGTTCCGAGTGATTTTTCAAATATTTTTATTTGGATTAAATTCGTATATTCACGGTTGAAGTATAAAGGACTCTTGGTTATATTTATTTTTAATTGAAAAATATTAAAGTTATATCTAAATATTAAAATATCTGATGTTTAAAATCAGGGCTTCGAACTTTTTTGGATTTCGTTCCGGTTAAATTAAATAAAAAAATAACGGGTTTTCGGGTTTTTATTCAGCTCCGAGTTATAAATGTTTTTTAGCCGGAAGTGAATCGAAAACTAAAAACTGCTGAAAACCATTTTTTTTTTATATCGGAACGAAAACCCCAGAGTTGAACCGAAAAGACCTTTCATGTCGGTTTATTATACATTTTTAAAACAACTTAAAGCATTATCACTCTGAACTGAATATAGAACTATAGTTTTCCGAAACAAAAACTGGAACCGAAGATTTTTTTATTAAACCGGAACGAAAACCGAACCGAAATATAACGGTTCGAAGCCCTGATTAAAATGTATTAGCCACGAAGAAATAACAGAATTGGATAGTAAGATTGTATTGAAGCACGTGTTTGAACATGTACCGAACCGAAATAAACCGATATTTTTATGTTCGGTTCAGCTCCAGTTTTCGTTCCTAAAAAATAACGTTTTTTTCGATTTTCGAGTTCTGCTTCGAAGCCCTGGAATAAAACATCAAAAAATCATTCGGAAATATGATAAACTTATATTGAAATCGGTTTTATATTTTGGATTTCTTTTACATTTTATAGTAATAAAATATGTGAGGTTTCTTTTATGTAGAAAAATGCTCTTAATATAAAAAGATCGCATTAAAATACTCAACTTGCAATGAAAATTCGTATGCATTCTAATATAATAAAAAAGATTTATTTTACTCTGAAAAATTAATAATACATTCTATAATTATCTAAAACCGCACAAACCCAGAGCTTATAGATATTAAAATATACTTAAAATCCCCGGAAAGAAATCGATAACAAACTGAATATTTGTCTACTTATCAAATTTTATCATTTATTGTAATTTTGTTAAAAAAATCAATGGCACAAATAGAAAGTGAAATATTTTATAACTCATCTAACAGCTTCATAACTATTTTAATACTTGAATTTTAAGTCGTGATTTTTGTCAGAAGTATCGTCGATCTAGGGGGAATCGCTCCCTAGGGATAACCCTGGAGCTTCCCCAATGGTCCCTGACCTCCTCGTGGTACTAGATGTGAGTACGGCGGTGGTTTACCCCGCCGCCCGAAACTAACAAGGGATCCTTGGCGAGAGTCCCCACCCG
>JAGXCT010033073.1:9540-66702 GCA_022495035.1 Philopotamus ludificatus | reverse complement strand
AGAATATAATGGAGTAAGGCGATAAATACCGGAGACTAAGGTGCTAAATAAATTTGAACACATTGCAAACATGCTTTAATACACTTGAGTGATTTCTAAAAATGATTAAAATTTAATTTCTAATAATAATATTAGTTTTAATTACCAATACACACTGCGGAGCTGCAGCACCCCCAAGTAAATTGAAAAAAAACATTTAGTGCGATTTAGTGCAAGAGCGGTGTCTGCTTGTCAGCGCTACCAGCATCCGGTATTAAATGGATGCGGGCCGGTAGCGGAGTGCGGAGAGGGAGGTTTCACCGCTAAACACCGTGTCGCGCTGCGACTCGGTGCAGTCACACTGACTCACTATAGCGCAGTCATACTGACTCATAGCTTCTTAGACCCATATTAAATATTCCTCAAAATTCACAAATATTTTATTTACGAGTCTTTGGTTTCGATAAATATAAAACCCTATGCTAAATAGAAAAACTAGAAAGAAAAATCTTTTCAAATATATCTTAACCCTTTGTTGCCGGGTCTTCCGGGATTACTATTCCAGAAATGCCGCGATTTTTAAATTAATAATTAAAAAGTAGAAATGTGTTGTTTAATTTATAAATATACTGTAGCGGCGGCGTTATATGCTTTGCACATGTTGTTTTAAAATGTTATAACCCTACAGACGTTTTAAAATGTATTAGATACTACGATTACAGAACCGTGGGATCCGGCAATTCTCGCTAATGTCAAAAAATCCGATATATCAGATTTCGGCAACCAAAGGATTAATCATGCTCGATTTGTAATGTTCAATGTATCAAGGGTATAATATTCTAGAAGTCTTTCTATCTGTCATTAGACAGCTAAGTTTATTTTTATTTATTTATTAAGTGGTCTTTTAACCATAAAGCGGATCTCTGCCACCTGGAGCACAATACACGATCTCTAGTAGAGACACGTCCGTCTCAACCCTGATACCAGGACTGTTACGGTCGTCCACCGGGTTATCTGAGCTCTTCATATACGGGTCAGGTCGCTAGCCACGAACCCGGAAGCCGAACTGTCAACGGGCGGATTGTAACAATAATAATCAGACGAGGCTAGTTCGTATTTAATTTACGGTCTGATCGGGTGCTACGAGCACCTTCTGTAGCACACGCGTCACCGAATTGGCCTGGATAGCGGCCTGGCTCTAAGTTCCGTAGAATATACGAAACCATGATTGTGCCAACCCCCATCGCCGCCACGTCCAATACCCACATGCAACAACACTCGACTCTGTGGAAAATACAATAACAATTGACCATACTTTTAAGGGAAAGTCTAACCTGAATAATGGATTGTATTTTCTTTAAACAAATGGACTAACTCTTTTAATATGAACCCTACATGTCCCAAACTAAACTTAAACTACTATAGAATAAATATAAATAATCATTGATCTTTATTGGCCGCAATTGCGAATAAAAAACAAAAATTGTGTTTTCCGTTAACACGGAGGCGATGTTTTGTATCGCTCCGTGCCGAATATGAGCTAGAAAAAACATCGCGCATGTGCAAGAGGAAGCGAGAAAAAATATCGTGCTGTGCAAAAATAGAAACTGTATGCATCAAAGCCGGGAACGGGTCTCAGTCGCGGCGGGCCGTCGCTCTGTGCGCACGTCACCTCCATGACGACTTTGGTATAATTATTATTTGCTAACCCCTGAAAAGCTAAACGACACCATGACGTCTGGCGTCAACATCACCGACTTGAGACCGCAGAATGGTATGCCACCATGATCACCATTAAGCGTGCTTCCCTACAGATACTCTTGGCTGCTGGAGTGTTGTCAATACCAGGGATCACCAATCAAGGAGTACGAGGGACTGCGCGCGTCATATTGCATCTCGATTATCATGAATAGTTGTCGGAATATTATCATGTAACTTGTCCCTGTGCGTGCTTGCCTCGTTTGCATTACCGGTAAAAGCTCGCCGTGGTCCGAGTCATGAATCCTCATTTAATTTTCCACGTATCACACAACCTTTATAATCGATATTTTGGATTTTTCTACTAATATATCATCATCATCATTTGCCAGTCACAAGGCTCTCACTCGTTGAGGGCATGGGCCTTACCAAACTCATCGAATGGCAGTCGAGGCCAAAGGAACCTGAGTCTCACACGTGACATGAGGACTCCCCTTTCGTGTCCATGCCGCGGGGACCCGAGCCGTCTTGGTATGCAGTTTTTTGTAAAAAGTTTCCCTCTCTTGGCCATTGCTGGCATTGGACGTACATCTTCTACCATGTTGGTATCGGATTTTACCCTCTCGACTGTGTCCAGGCAAGTAAGAGGGGGTTTGTCTCGGTATTCGTTTGTTCTCTTCTCTAAGGCGTTATCTGCTTATAACGGGTCAATGAGTGACAAGTAGCGAGCGACCAATAATAATATTATTTCTCCATAGTAGATATACACAGGTATACATATGCACATCTGCCCAAAACGAGTATCAAGTAGCCGGCCGCAAGTGATTATTAACCCTGTCCTTTCATCATGGGAAAGACCTCCTCAGAGAAGGGTCCCCTAGAAAAAAGGAAGAAGAGCGAAAGTATCGATACTAGACCAATTTTTGGTCACAGATAAGGGTTTTCCTTTCCATGGTATACTGTCTATGTGGTAAGAAATCCGTTAGAGACCAGATTTATTTATGCACATAAGAATATGTGTACACATACATGTACATATTTTTTCAGGGGTGCACTATTTTATTAAGTAATTATCAAAGTTTACTTTGATAATTACTCAATAAAAGATAAATTCAACATAGCTACTAACAAAAGGTTTACTTTTAAATGAAAAAGTTTAATTTTAAATGCAAAAGGTTAAATTTAAAGTGAAAAACCTGTCTAGCTTATTTGCAGCGGCTTTCTTATATTGTGCATATTTTTTTCTGAATGCACACTTTTTTAAATAAAGTGAATAATCTGTATTTAATAAAAATACATGTAATATTTTGACTCATGTCTGAGGATCGTGATCATTGTTGTTCCGTGAAAACTCTTGATTTTGTGTCTCAGGTTTCTATGCCGTAAATAAAAAATGAGAATACCACACTCTGCACTAAAAGTTTTTTTTGGCTTTTTGGATATCCCCCAGTTTTCCTAATCGTTGATAGTTTTGACATCACGTTTTTAGCCATACCTGTTCGCCTTTTTATCTCCGGCTCACAATTTACATTATTCGTAAGGAGTGAACCGAGATAAAAAAAATTCCTCAAGCCTCTTCAGATCTAGAAGAATAACAGATCTTGATGGCTGATTACTCCTGTCGACGATCATCAGGTTGGTTTTGGTAATGTTGATCTCAAGTCCTATTTTTTTACTTTCACAGATAACTTTTTTGATATCATAATTAATATTAAAATGCCTAATAGAACTTTAGAAGTTATGAAGAACGACGAGAAGATTAATTAACTAAAAAGATTTGATTATTGTATTTAATATTAAGATGCCTCAATATCATAGAACGGTTACACGATGTGCATATGGTCGAAATTTCCCTCGATTATCATCTCAAATTTGCCAATAAAATTCAAAACATTCGCCGAGAAGGCGTCGTGACTTATTTTCAGTGTCTCATTCAAACCGAAATCTGCGCCCACCAAACGACATAAAAACACGGCGCCGCGAATATACACGGACACTTTTCGGCGCTTTCGCGAATTTACATTCGGGCCGCATTTTTATTTTATTTTATTTTGTCGGTAGCATCAGTCGCACAGGCACGAAACTAATATAATAATATATGCCCGTGTATGCCCGCGGGAATTGAACCAATTTACGCGGCGCGTTACGCGTCGAACGGCCGCGCAGAAGAAAACGCAAACGCATAAATCATAAACGGGTTTAATTTTGTGTTTATGTTTGGCGGCGCTGAAAATGCGTGTAAACACGGCGCCGAATAAAACGGATCGGAAAGCGCGGCCCCTTAACCCTTCGAGGGCGATATAAATTCAAACTTGTGACCGGGCAATTATTCATTAAAATTCGGCCGCAATCAATATCCTAGATAAAACAACCGAGCAACTGATAATTTTTGAGGTAAATTTATGTAATGCCGAAATCGGAACTAATTTTTTAATATGGAAAATATACAACTTATTATAATATGTCTATTCTTGGAAAGTTACAGCTGTAAACAAATAAATCCTAATTTGACCAACGGGAATTATACAATAATTCGTACATGAGGCAATGTGAGAGGAGTTATCCGATCCGTCAATGCGGCTCAAAAACAACCGCGTAGTCTGAAAGGGGTCAATTTATTAGGGGGACCGAAAAGTAATCTTTCTTTTAAAAAGTGTTTCGATTTTACATTGAAATACTTTTCCAAGTGCGTTTTCACTTCTTTAACATTATTAATTGTTTCACTTCTTAAATATGCTCTAACGATCTAATAAGGTAGTAATCTGACGATGCGAGATCCGGTTAATAGATTAGATGGATTAAAAGTACCTAATCGAAGCTCCCTTATTTTTTTCTGTGTTATTTTTGCAGTGTAAGGCCTCCGGTTATCATGTTCTTCTCGGGTACTTCTGAACAAAGCCATTGTTTTTTTCGTAGAGAATTATTGTATTGCCGCAAAAACGGATCGGCTTCATACCGAGACAAAAGAGACGCGCAGACGGTACGCCATCTCCGTCAATTCATTCCTTGTCTGTACAATTTTTTAATGCGACGAAGATGATTCCGAACTGTAGACCATGGACAGCCAATCTTCAATGATAACTCCTCAATTGTTTGACAAGGATCTGAATCCACCATCGCCTTATATCATCATATAATTTGTGGGTTCATCGGTAATTGTTTTCACTGCTCCGTTTGCCTTCCTTGATTGAACGAAAATAGCATATTAATGCGACGCGGATGTGACAGGCGTAAAGAGCGACGGCCCGCCGCGACTGAGGCCTGTTATCGGATCGGGGCTTGTTCTTTATTCGCTGGCACAGCACGATGTTTTTTCTCGCTCCCACTTGTCCATGCGCGATGTGTTTTTTTCGAAATTGCGGACAATAAATAATAATGATTGTTTATGTTTATTCTATAGACTTTTTTAGACAATCACAAGAAGTTTGTGACATGTTGGATTTATATTAAAAGAGCTATTTAAGCTAAAATTTGGAGTCCCTAATAGACCCCATCGGCACGACCGGGTTAATAAAGAATTGCCATGGTCACATTCTTCAGGCATAGGGTATCGACGATATATAAAATAATATTTCAATCAGTATTCCGAAGATATAAAAATATTTAACTCAATCAAATAATTTCACTGTGGCATATTTTTATTCATTTTCTTAAACAAATTAATTAGTAATTTAACCCTTTCAGACCCAGTGTACATTGCAATGTACAATAATTTAAACGTTGGTTTTGAAGGTTATTTTTCATTTTATTATCACTGGAACCTTTTGAACATAGTGGTTTATTTTATCCAAAAATGAAAAGTCAGGTCTGAAAGGGTTAAGTTTATTTTAAACAAAGTAAAACTTTTTATTTACTTTTTATGCAGTAAAAATAACATCCATTATTTTTTTTCAATCAAACAAAATTTAATGAGAGTAATGGATCTGTCAAACATTCTTTATTCATTCTATAAATAATATTGGCTTTTAATTGTGTAATGAAGATAATTTAAACTGATTAGAAAAGTTTAACTGTGGCTATCGATCGTAACAAAGTTTTAATTGTGATTCATTATATAAAATGTTGATTCTTATATAAAACATGATTTAAAAATAATATAAATTTCACTAAATTTTGTAAAATGATCGAAAAACATAGAATTATTGATATAATTACACAGTGAGTAAGTTAGAGTAAAGATCGCGAAACAAACCACATAAACGTGAAAGTTAAACGGGGAAATATAAATAATGTATATAAATAATGTATAACCCATAATTTAGCCTTGAAATTACCGTGGCCAGTCAGGAATTGACCAATCCAGAAGTCTGGGAAGAACCAGCTGCAATTAAGCCTGGCTCTGATATCGCGAAAGAAGAGATAGGTAGTCCGCCCTTTGGGAAAGGTATCCCACTTCTCCTGCCACTGATCAAGAGCCGATTCGCAGACGCATGGTTTTAGATTTGCCGAAGATTCGTCCTCGAGTGGGCAAATTGTAGTGGCGCCGACGACAACGGGACTGTTTTTTTAAGCAAAGACTGACGGCCCTCAGCTGTATTTCAAGGTCGAGAGGAAGGACCCCAGTAATACTTAAAAGTGATGCTGTTGAAGATGTGCGATAAGCACAAGTGAGATTAAGGAGGGCCGGGCGCTGCCCCTATAAAAAGCTAAAGGAACCTGAGTCTCACACGTGACGTGAGGGCTCCTCTTTCGTGTCTATACCGCGGGGATAGTATGCCTGGGTATATCTATACACCTATATAGATATACCCAGGCATACATAAGCACATCTACCCAAAACGACATCCTGCTATCATACAAATTAATTCCCTACGAGTTTCCCTCTCTTGGCCATTGCTTGTGTTATAAACCGGCATAGTCCGTCCGTATCATTTCTGGGCTCTCGATATTCTCGAGTGCGCCCCTATCCTTCTTACGTAAAGTGTGCCACAGAACACATTTTACGCGGGAAACGGTTCCCGCTAAAAGTCGGTGACGTCATCGTCACGTGACTCTCAGGACCGGGTATAAATATGTCCCATTTTCGACGCATCCAGACATTCGCTCACGCAGTCATGGCAGTCACATCTCCGTGATTTCTCTCGTACCGGAGATACGTCTCCGGGATCTTCATCATCTCGTACCGGAGATACGTCCCCGGGATCTTCATCATTATCTCCGTACCACCAGAGATACGTCTCTGGATCTTTTATCATCGTCTCGTACCGAGATACGCCCCTGGGATCCTTTCATCACACCTATCATCGAACTGACGACACCTGCAAAATCTCCAATAAACATCATCAACAAACAAAGCGTGTTTCACTTTGTCTCGATCTTCGAAGCGCGATCGTCAACTACCGGACGATCGAACGTTTTGGCGCCAGCGGTCGTGTACCTTGTGATACGCGAGCTCGGGTGCCCTAACATTGAGTGGCAGCGACGGGTACCATTTATTGGACTACTGTCGCGCCCCTTAACATTTTGGTGGCAGCGATGGGATACCTTTTCGGTACTACTGTCGCGCCCCCTTAACACTGGCATCAGACTTACATCTTCTCCTTGTTGGTATCGGATTTTACCCTCTCGACTGTGTCAAGGCAAGTAGGAGGGGGTTTGTCTCGTATTCGCTTATTCTTTTCTCTAAGGCGTTATCTGCTTTTAACGAGTCACGAGTGACAAGTAGCGAGCGACCACACACACACACACACACACATATATATAGCTATACACAGGCATACAAATGCACATCTGCCCAAAAAGAGTCTTAAGTAGCATGTTGCAAGTGATTATTAACCCTTTCGCGCAATAGTAATCTTTTCATCATGGGAAAGACCTTCTCAAAGAGAGGTTTCCTAAAAGAAGGAAGAGGAGTGAAAGTATCTAGACTAATATTTATATTAATACAAATGTCTATTGATTATGTATTATATATACGAAAATATAAAAATAAATTAAATTTAATAATCTGGTCGGTGCTTACGTGGACAGTATTACGTGGCGATGTGTAGCAGAGCGTTGCTTACTTATCAGCGCTACATACGGGCCGGTAGCGGAGTGCGGGGAGGGGGTATAGCTGCTAAGCGCCGTGACGCGCTGCGACTCGGTGCAGCCCTACTGACTCACATTTTCTTTGAGACACGTACTGCTTTATATATAGTTTACCCACGAGCCGCCACTGATTATACATAGCCGCAAATGATTGACACAAAAGAGGTAGAAGACACTCGACACCACATCGCCATGGGTTAACCGCGACGGTTTGGTTCAAGTGGCATACGCCATGCAACTCCCCACTCCCCCCCCTGTCCGTGACACCATACCTATGAAACCACACGCATGGCATCAATCAATTTGCACCGAATTGACTATGGTGTGTGTAATGGTTGTTGACCACAGACTCGGGATTACGTGGGCCCATGGCTATAATCCCTTTAGCGCCACCAGTAATCTGCGTGCGCGACACAAACTAATGTTAAATCCCATAATTGGATTACGGCGGGATTATGTGGAGGCGGCTAGTGGCCTCCGTGTACACTTGCTCATAATTTTAAACCGAAAAAAATCACTCTCGCTTTCTGCAGTGCGGGAGACACTTTGAAAATTACAAAATATATGGCATACCGAGATCCGAGGGATTTCCCATGTGCCCGACTGAAGTTGTCGGTTGCGTGAAAGTGCTGACACGGCTATCATTAACCTTAACTCGGTTAGGGCTGGGTTCAATTCCGTGTCGCTGAGGGGGGCTCGCTTCACCTGGGCCGTTAAAGTGTTGTATGATAATAATCTGAGATTTGGTGTCTCTGGAAAATTTGGGAAAATTCACGCGAGCTGAATTTAGTGTGGCCCCGGCGCCGGTAAGCTGTGACAAGTTGATGGACGCGAGATTGCCTTATCATAATTGAAGAGCTCAGCACAGAAACAGGATAGGTTATTTTTTCATATGACACGAAAAACTAGTGAAAAAAATATAGGCTAAACCACCGTCGTGTATAAAATTTAATATAGCTAATAATAAAATGTGTAAATATTATTTGGAGCCGTAAATTTATTAGCTTTTCTACAACAAACTTTGTCGTAAATTTATTAGATTTGTTACTGCTGACCGTAAACTTTTTATCAATAATTAAATTATTCCCAGTGGAATAAATTCGTACGAACAAATTTATAAATTATAATTATTTATATTCGAGTATTCATAAAAATAATATGAACATAAAAAAAGTTAACGATACCCTAACGGAAATCGACTTTTACTAATTAGGCATTGAATCTGATAAAAATATTTGCATTTATTTTTTACTATCGGGGCAAAATAAATATGATGATCAATGATCAATGTCACCTTGGTGACTCCAGCGGGGTCCACTTATTTTTTTGGAATATTTTTATTCACCGATCCGTCACGATGGCTCGAAACTAACGCCGCTGGCCGATGGATCTATATTTTGGTATGAAATGAATGTATGAAATTAGACCCCAAAAATTTCAAGTCGAGAATGAATAAATTCTTCGACAATACCTTGACATTTTAAATAATGGGTTATTCTATAGTTATTCATGATTATATATTAGAAGAAAAATTACAAATATAGAACTAATTTTAAACTTTCTACGAATTAATGCGACGCGGAAGTGACATAAGTACAGAGCGACGGCCCGCCGCGACTGAGATGTTATTTCTTCATTGGCACAGCACGATCTTTTTTCTCGCTCCACTTGCACATGTGCTATGTTTTTTTTCTCTCATTAACCGAGCGATAAAAAATAAAACAATGTCACTGTTTCATAGTTTTTATAATATTGTTTTACAATGCATCCGTGCCATTGTAAAACAATATTTATTTTTTTCGAAATTGTGAATAAAAGGTTAATGATTATTTATATTTATTCTATAGACTTTTTTGACAACAATAGAAGCTTGGGATACGTAAGATTTATATTAAAAAGATATGCGAGAAAAATCATAAACTTGCTCAAATGGCGCGGGTGCGGCTAGGGCTGAAAGGCTATTTATTCAAAGAAAATACAATCGCATTTTAGGTTAGACTTGTCCTCTGAAAACATGGTTTATTGTTATTGTATTTTCCACTGAGTCGAGTGTTTAAAAAAATTATATAAATGTTTGAAAGACAAAATATAATTGAATCTCTGCTTTTTATATGGGTAGAAAAATATTTACAGGTTAAAACCAAAGATGTTGATGAATCTTCATCAATATCTTGAATTTTTTAAGTATTTTATTTTAAAAATAAAATAGTTATTCATGGTATGCTTCCTAATTTGATCGATATTTTGGTTTTTTCTACTAACCAATATGACGTGCAATTGACACGCGCACCCGGCGATGTCCCGCCGCAGACTGAGGACACGCCGCAGATTGAGGACACGCCACCGACTACCGACAGCCGATTTCTCGCGACACTGGTACAGCACTAGTGCGTTTCACTCGCACATGGCACATTGTACCGGATACGAGCGATAAAGAACATCGCACCCGTGCCATTATTTATTTATTTATTTAAAGACAATACGTGATTGGCATTACAGAATGACCCAGTTCGCCAATCACGCATAACACATAATAAGAAAAATAAATAACACAACAACAACATATATTACAATAAATTGAAGAAAAGAATTATACAATTTCATATAGGATATCAACAAAACGGCTATATTTGACATCGAATATATCCACATGTAATAGCTCTGGCTACCGGAGAGTTTCTGAGTGAGCCTGTCCTCACATTTGGGGGAAGAAAAAGTACACGCGAACGAGCTCGATGGTAGTGAAGTGGCGCCATAGGAGCAACTCGCAGAGTACAGGGGGGTTATGTACTGCATCCAACCAACAGATTAAAGAAGTACTTTGCCATGTAGATCGATCTTCTTTTCTCGAGGGTTACATACCAGCAGCCCCTGCACCCATGTACAGAACCTCAGAATCCAAACTCCCTCATATAGCGATACCTAAGAAATTTCTTCTGTATCTTCTCTACTCTGAGGGAATTCGAGGCGTCATAAGGCGCCCATATAATGGAACTTGATTCGAGCAAGCTCCGGACCAATGCATCGTATAGCACTCGTATGACTAAGGTGCTACGTATGTGATGAGAATTTCTCAAGACGAAGCCCAACATTCTTTGACGATCTCATACACATTCCGATAAGACAAACCAAATTTTAACTTAGAATCAAACAAAAATAACTGACATCTTTAACAGACGATTGCTTTGTAAGGAGAGTTACGCTCCCAAGACTTGTAACAACAGATGGGCTCAATTATAAAACAATATTGTTGTTTTAATTTTTTTCGCATTTGTGGACTATCATTGATTGTTTATATTTATTCTGCGATATTTTAGATCAAACATTAAAAGACTATCCCAAATAGACCCCTAATGGCACGGCTAGGTTAAAAAATATGAGTTTTAGTTCTAGCTATCTTGAAATCCTTTTAAACAAAGATGATGACTAAGTTTTTTATAATAAAAAAATGACAATAATGATGCAATTACATAATAACTCAACCAATACAAGATCAAGGGAGTCTAAATTGGCAATGCCTAAATTCTTGGGCTTTGAAAAATGACATTTAAGAAAAAAAACATTGGAGGAGTGCTTAGAATATGACGAAGCACCGAACCCGAGTACAAAGAGCTGTTTAAAGCAGAACATTGATATTTGAGACATAGACTCGGATTCCTTCTCTGAATAATAATAATTATAATAAGCAACTTAATAAAATAAATAGACAGCATATTGAATTATTATTAAAATATTAGTCAGAATACGGCACTGACTTCTATTGGATACTTTATTGAGTACTTAGACTTATAGAGATTAAAATATTAGGTTAAAACATAAGAGCTCTAGGAAAATTCGAATGAAATTAAATAATCGTTAAAAAAAGATTATTATAAGACAAACAAATTAAAAATATAAGTCAGCTTTAGGAATGTTTATGTAATTGTATTCGTGCCGAAACAAAATAATATATCTAGCCTCCTCCTCACCATTATTAACAGTATACCATTTTCGTACAAAAAAATATATATACCAAACAGAATAGGGATAAATTGTTCAGGACGAATAGAATATTAAAACACGCCTTCAAGACGGAGAAAAATATTTGGCTTTATAACTAAACATTTGAAACAGCCTTGTACTTAATTTCATACCATGATTTTACTTCACTTACGACAAATACTTCATATTCCTGCCGGTTGCTACAAGCTCTCCCCACTACATTTGTCAATTATTATACTACGCCACAGGCGAAATACAATTTTATTTTTATTTATTTAAAATTTCAATGTACGTAATGAAAAAAAATACTTACATTATTTTTATAAACGCGTGAATACTCTTTGAATAATCAGTAAAATCCTTGTATATATTAAACAAGTGGTCCCTATACATTTTCATTGCACATTCATCTGCTGAAAAACGAGCAGCACATGCACAAAGATTTGCGTTTCATTTATGAAAAATATTAATTACGTTTCCATTTCAAAAAATAAAAAGAAAGGGGGCCCTACGTTCACATTTATTGAAGTAAAGTTTTCATTAAAACACTCTTTTGAATGTCGACAGATGGAATATAAAAGGCAGGGCGCAAAATGAAAATAACTGGTAATTTCTGCCTCCTTTGACAACTTACATTCAATGCTTGGAAAATCTTTTACCAATCTCCTTACAAATATAATCCAATTATTTTTTCTACGAACAAAGACAGACCGTCGTCGGTGTCTGTCGAGCATGGAAAGCAAACTTAATGATGTTTTACCTGCAGGTTAAGCAGACACTATTGAAATAATAATAGAAGCGATTTATGGCCTCAGTGCTATGATAGCTCTAAATAAGAACAATATACATTATTTTTTCTTTAAATATAATATCTATCAAATTTTTATCTCGACGATTTAGCGAAATTTATATATCTGAAGCGTGCTACGACTCCGGGGATCCGACTATTCATTTTTCACTCGTAAAATATCCTTTTTCAAATTATATCTCGCAAGACCGTGACAAATGAATCATAATTAGTTGCTGTAACTTAATTACGTCGACATAATAAATATTAATACATCCGTTGATGAAAAAAAAATTGTCCTTTCGGAAAAAAAAATCGGCAGATCCTTATGTAGATTTTCCGGGGTCCAAGGCACTGGCCGGAATAATTTTTCCTTTTTGACTTTTTATTGTGAAAAGTGAAGCCAGTGCGTGGGTCTGAATAAATAATGAGCCAACTCCATTTCCATTACCAAATTGAAATTTGTTCTTTATCGAGATAATTAACTTTCGCCTGTTTCTCCCTCATTCTATATATACATATATATATATATTTTTGACGTCGAGAAGAACGCAAAAAAAACAATTTTGACTCGGTTAATAAACAAACATTCGTTTGATATAAAAATATAATAAAAATTGGTGTGTATTCAATGAACATCCCTAATTGATTCGCGGAACGTCTATTTTCGCGAAAGCGGCGGTCAAAGCGTTAACCATAAGAGAAATGAGAATAATGAAAAAATTAATAGAAAATTTATATGAATACACAATTTTAATCAAAAAATAAGATTAATCAGCTGCGATTTTTGACTTAAAATGATATGTTTTGATTCGAAAAAATATGAGTTTATTAATTCATCTCATATCTATTGTAATCTTAAATAAAACGGAAAGTAGTGTCATTCATTGTTGCGTTTTTATTTGATCAAAAATTAAATTAATAAAATGAAACTATTCACCATCTACGATATATCGTTAATCCTTGATAGTGGTTTTAAAAGTTTAATAGTGGTAAAAGTAGGCAAAAGGACAATCCCAAATCTAGGAGAACTCTTAAAATTGATGATGACGTTATGAACTCATTAGTACAGTCTGAATTTACGTAAAAAACCATTAAGATATCGTCACAAGACCTCGCTTTTCCATGGTCAAGAGTAAAGGATAATTTTAAAAGCATAATGAAAATGACTACGGTTTTAAAAAAACAAATAACGGGTTATTACCTTTTTTAATCGATCGAACATTAGACATGAAAAATTTAACACAACAAAATAATAACTGCTTACTCTGTAAAGAAAGGTCAAAGTAAAAAACAACTGAAAATATTTAACTTTTTTTCGCAATAAAAAAAGTCTTTTCTTTTCGCTTCGCCTAATATAATCCTTTATATTCCTAAAAACAACATGAATTTTGACACCTAAATTTTAATCGAAAACTATAATAATCTTCGAAATGTAATTCAATTATTTAATGCAAAAAACCTTAAGAAAAAATACAATTTCTCTAAACAAGGATCATTTAAATCAATTAAACACATAAATGGAAAATACAAGATAATCACTTGTATTTTCCATTGTTCCTCATTATAAACTGAAATCTTTTATGATTTTTTCTATGACTGATGACTTGAAAACAACCGCGTCGTCCGAAGGGGGTCTATTTATAATGGAAATAGACCCCAAGCATTAATTATTATTTTCTGTCTTAAGGTTTTGATCTTGGGCGAATACACTACATCCAACTCTCGTTTTACACGGTGGATACTGCCCCAGTAAAATCCGTGTAAAAAAAAAGTGATAGTTTTAGGAAGCTAAATGGAAGTATTTTATTTGTTATTATTAATATCATTTGAATCTTTGTTTACTAGGAAAATAATTGATTTTGTTCGACATTTCATATCGCGCATATTCATTATTTAAAGGCTTAAAACAAACCGTGCGAACAAATAAATCGTGTATTTCTTTATTTTTTTAAAACCGTGTTATTTTGAAACCGTGTAAAACGAGAGTTGGGTGTAGTTATTTATGAAGCTTTTAAAATGTTATTACATATTTTGGACTTTTCTACTAATTAATATGACGCGTAAATAACAGGCGAACTCGATGATGTCTCGCCGCAGACTGAGGACACGCCGCTTGTAGACCGATGTCACTAATGTACGTTTCACTAGCACTCGACAAAAGAAGTGAATAACGTTGTTTTTATTTATTTTTCGCAATGGCGGACTATAAAGGACATTGATTATTAAAAAATATTTATTCTTTAGACTTTTTTAGAGAAACACAAGAAGTTTGTGACGTGTTGGATTTGTATTAAAATAGTTATTCGAGAAAAATCGAGAAGCTTGGGATCCCTAATAGATTAATCGGCACGGCCGGGTTAATAAAGAATAGCCATGGTCACATTCTTCAGACATATATCATAGATCACACACTGAGTTCTCGCAGTTCGCACATCGTACCGGATGCGAGCGAGAAGTAACTTCGCCCTCGTGACTATAAAACCGATCCATTCTTCAGACTTTTTTGACAAAATTAAAACTTGGATTCTTCAATAGACCTAATCGGCACGGGTAATTTAAAAAAGATGTCCAAATATAGCTATATTATAAGAAAAACTTTTATGTTAATCAGTACCTTTAATTTAAATAATTTTAATATCATTTTCCAGCCACAAGACACTCACTCGCTGAGCCTATGGGTCTTTCCAGACTCTCGAATGGTATTCGAGGCAAAAGGAAAATCATTGTAAGTCAAGATATTGCTGAAGAATTCACCAATGTTTTGACTCAAAATGTTTGGGGTCTTTAAAATACCCCCTTCGGACGACGTGGTTGCTTTGTATCCACCGCGACCGATTAATTGTGAATTTTTTTTTGTAATGACTAATTATGTTAAAATAATTATATTTTATTAAGTTCATAATTTTATTAGCAAATATTACTAAAATTGAATTTACTAAAACTAGTTCCGGAAAGGTGGCAATTTTATGCAAAATTCCTCGAGGTATTACAGGAACGGGGTCCTGTATCGCTTCCATAATTTCATAGGTAATATCGCCGTGGGGTTGTTTATGCAAATTTTCACGTGTCTCCCGGCAGATTTGTCGATATGACAATTGAAGGGTTGGACAGGGTGCCAGGGGTGGCACAGGTGGGTCGACGACAGGTCTGTGCCGGTAAGCCACGCCTGGTTTACATCAGATTACAGGGCCTAATGCCGCTTACCCAGTTTACACCCTAATCCCCGATGTATCGCTTTACTATTTACCTATATACTCTTTTTTTTCAACGTTATTTATGAGCGACACCTGAGACGTGCGCCTATAAATTCGGGGATTGGACGATCCAGGCGCTCGTGTCGGACATTTAGTTTGACCTTTTAAAAACATGGTGACCTCTATCGCATATATACCCTTTCAAAAAATTACCATCGCAGGGCAAGAATTATCCGGGAGCACGCGAGTCCCCGAGCGAAAAACGCAGGGGTCGGAAGGAAGAGCGCAAAGTGATGGTCTGGATTGAGCATTTCCGCACATGTTGGCCGGAAGTACATTTTAAAAGCTTATTAAAAGCAAAAATAAAATGGATCCCCCGCTTCTTCCCGGTCCTGGGACGGCTCCCGGCCACCTGCCTCTGCACGTGCGCTGAAGACAGTGCCATTCCCTATTCATGTCGGCATTAATATTCAATCAGATGTATTGCCGACGTATAAACACGCCTTTTAAATATTTCACAACGACAAGAATCAATCTCGCAATATTTTCCGGCGCAAAAAATATTACTTCCGGCATAAAAAACGTTTGCTAAGGGGAATAAAAAAAATAATATTTATGAAGAAAATAATGCAAATTCAATAAGCCCGACAACCATCTCCATCGCAACAATTTATTTCGCAAATAAATAAACGCCCATAAATATTTGATTCTGTTTCACTTTCAAAATATTCCATATAACGTACGATATTTAAATAATATTTTCTATTCCGCCCAGCTTTGACCGCCGAATATTCGATTGGAGGCGGCCGCCATAAGCTGGGATCGTCTCCAATATTTAAACGTCTAGTCCTCTGTATGAATAAAGAATCGCTTCCGACAACTATCAGAATAAATGAGGACCCACCAGCGTTCCGCATTTAAATTATTCAATTTATAGGACAATTTTTAAAGATTCAACGGCATCCAGAGCGTGAAAAATGTGCCATTTAAAGCTGAAAGTAAGTAAGGAGCGCGGGCTTAGGGCGCCCGCTGAAATTTAGCGAAAAAAAGTACCGCGGAAACTTTTTCATAAGTCCAAATTGCTGAAAATGTTATATTATACTTATGTACATGGTCGGTATGTGCCGGGAGAGCGGGAAAAAAGTTCCGGGAATTTCTGAAATAACTTTCAAAAGCCACTTTATATATCACACGATGGTATATGTCGCTATTACGAATAATTAATTACTATACGAATAATTAACATATTAGGAAAACTGGGAAAAAATCCATGCTTTAATGATCCATTTAACTTTTTTTAAAAATATAATTGCCATAATTTTTTTAAGATCCCTTATTAATTTATTTGACTATGATGGATTGATGGCATGACAAATAAGTACTCCCTAATTGTTTTTAATTTTTTTTTTAAGAGCGATTAGAGCTAGTTTTAGCTTCTGATTCAATGTGTCTGACAATAAACTTCTGCGAAATTGGTTTATTTTATTCCATATTGAATAACTCCATTCATATTAATTCAAATTCATAAAAGAACCCTTCAAACTTCTTACGCTTTGAGTTTGGAACAGGTATTCACAATTTATCGTAAACTATCCATTTTTTGACTTTGATTAAAATTAGCTGAAAAAAAGATCTTATTTTGGCAAACAAAGATCTGCACGTCCTTCTGTCGTTCTTTGCTATGATTGGCTAGTTCACGAAGCACCCAAATACCTATTATAGATAACATGTATGTAGGATAATGCCTACAGGTTGAAATCAGAAGGGCTCGGGAGTGTAATATTAAAACCAAGATAGTCTCTGATATAAGTCGTTTTAAAAAACCGCATACCAAGACGGCTTGGGTCCCCGCGGTATAGACACGAAAGGCGAGCTCTCACGTCACGTGTGAACCTCAGGTTCCTTTGGCCTTGACTGCCATTCGAGAGTTTGGTAAGGCCTATGCCCTCAGCGAGTGAGAGCCTTGTTGGCTGGCAAATGATGATGATGATTAAGGGCGGAAGGCATAACGCACGACCGACCCAAAGCTCAAACCAACGTACACTGAGTATTACAAGTAAAAGTAAACCGTTATTCGGTCTGAAATAACCTATCCTACACAGCCTCTTCTGATAAATCATCCACCCTCAGATGAGGTCCGAGTCATGGTATCATTGAGTCGGCTGCTGAAGTAATCTTCAATGGTCCTTCGAAGTTTTCACATTTCTCCAATCCGTATCTGTCATACAGTTGTACATTAACAACTTGATATGGTCCGAGAAATTTTGGCTTGTTCTTTAACACTGTCCCGAATTGAGTTCGATGAATGGCCACTAAGGTCCCCAACGTCATATGAGACAGCTTCCCTACGATTGGTCGTCTCCTTCTTGTGCGTTGCTTTATGGCAGGATAGTCTTAGCCGATTTCGGTTTTCTTCTTAGATACAGAATTAGTATGATTGGGGTCATACTCTTCTGCGACATCAGCCAGTTGTTAATCTAGTCTACTAATCTCTCCTGACCTTCTCGTGGTGCTGTGTGTGAATAGAAGGACAGGAGCCAGTGGGGACGTTCCCTAAAGCAGACCGCACCCGCGAGTGGCCCTTGACAGAGTGCCCTTGGCGAGAGTCCCCACCCGACGGGATTGGTTACCCCGACGGGAGGTGCGCCTTGGGTACCTCCTCGGCGACGGCATTCCCTGTTGTCACCCGTTCCCCTGGAGGAGCAAGGAGAGGAGACTCTCAGTCGAACTTCCAGCTGTCTAGATGATGAAATGGGCTAATAGCCTAGTCTGATGGGAAGCCAGTAGTCTCATTGCTGGTGAAACATTTGAAGAGACATCTTAGCTACGGCGGGGCACGCGGGAACTTCCCGGGCTTAAGAGTAAGCGATAGAGTGTGCGGAAGTGGCAATCACGCACAACTCGGCCCTATCGCAAGCTTCGTGGTGCGGGAATTGACTCCACGTTTCGTCACTGATAAACAGGGCCTCGTGTGGCCCAGTACCCGCAGGGAGTGGTGTGTGGTTGCTCCCGACCACTGCAAGGTCCTCTTTTCTCCTGGTTGATCGAAGTGTGGGCCTACGTTGGACGTGTGTTATCTGTAGAGCCAGTCTTGATGTTGATTTAGTCTGAAATCTTCATCATTACATTTATCATCAGAGTCATTACTACTGCTATATGGATATCTCTCTTTGGTACACGTGTCCAAACGTGTCTGTCTGAAAAAAGTTGGGTGTTGTGACGCCACTGTTGGTTTATGCGCGGGTGACCTCTTCTCAGGAAGCGGATAATGCCACTTGCTGAAGATTGCTGCCGGCTCATCAGACACCAACTTCTCGTAGATCTCGACGCCCCTTTCCAAGGTTTCCAGCGAAGTGGTGCTGTATAGAACGTCCTTCGCCATCTTTGGTCCAGGAATTGCATTGATGATATATGTCATCGTGGTCTCCCGTGAATTGTTTGACCGAATCCTCGGCATCTTTGAACGTGATCCTTGTTATTCGGTCTGCATACATCCTTTTCTGGCCAACTCCTAGCATGCTTCACCTTGGCAACACTGATACTTAGAAATAAACTATCCTACATGTATATTATTTCGATAGTGTAAGTAAACTGCCACTAATCTATTTTAGGAGTCGAATATTTTCCCGACAAAAACTATGAATTCAGGTAATTCTTCATAATGCATTCTTTATAAGCAGGGGGTATGTAAGAGGAAGAGACCCATTACCTCCACATGTTTTATAAAAATATTAACAAAGCTTTCGCTTGTATTTATATCAAAGAAGCTGTGAGTCAGTATGACTGAACCGAATCGCAGCCTGACACGGCGCTTAGCGGCGTGACGCCCCACGAACTCCCCTACCGGCCCGCATCCATCTAATACCCGACTCTGGTAGCGCTGTCAAGCGGACAGCGCTCTTGCACTACACGTAGGCACCGACAAGATTATTAAATATAAATTATATAAATAATAACATAAAAATATATATTTCCTCAATTTTCTTGGGAATACTACAGCTCCGCACGGTATATGGACGAGCCGTCTCTGAATATAACTAAAAGTAATCAAGAAATTAGACTAGTCATGTGCATGTGCTCTTCATACGTTAAATTCCGTGCATGAAATAAATTTAAAGACGAACTAAATATCTAAATCTTAAATTAATTTACACCCTCTCCATTTAATACGATCGTAAAATATTAATTAAGAAATATTCCCTGTATTTTTTAAACGCCCCCCTTGCTAAAAGCTTTGTATGAAAATTCAATGGATCTATCACTTTTTATGATACACCACCAACCCCACCCAGAATAAGGTGGTGTGGAGCACGCCATGAATAATACATTCGGTCCTTGATGAGGTAATTGAAGTATTGTGGACGCCACAATGAGCCGCTCGTTACATCTTTATATTAATTTACGGCCTTGACCTACATACTCGGGCTCTATTGTAGGCAAATTGCGTGGCCCTTGGATCTAGATCGGGCCCCACGGTTTCAGAATGACTGGATAATGTTATGGTAATGGCTCGAATTAATAGAAGCAATTGAAGCCGGTCCGTATGGCCGAAGAATGCTCTTTTTGTATCGCAATGTATTCAATAAGACGTCCTAATCGACTATGCTTACTACTAGAGTATATTTATTTTTAGTGAATCTTACTATAAAAAGTATTATTATACTGATATTGGATCTTACTAATTTAAATTATTAATTAATTAAGAAGGCGTGGAAATGGGTAATTGATTTTATATTGACTACTGAAAGCTCTAAAAGGAAAAACACAATTTTCTTATTAACCATAGGTTACGTTAAAAATATATAGATCAGTTTTTTATAATGGACAATTAATTAAATGTTTAAAATAAATCCGATACGTTGCGAAATATAAATTTTACTTATAATTCAATTTAATTACCAAGGAACAATTATTTGTAAGTAAAGTACAATTATACGGACGATTAGGGATGTCTAGGAGAGTACTGAAAGATACTGATCCTCCGATTGCTTATTTAATGAGTTTTTGTTGTTGACTAAAAATGTAAATGCTAAAGAATACAAGGATTGTATTTTACCGATAATTAAACAATTAGGAAAATTAACATCAATATTAAAACAATCCTTCGAGATAATTCCCCGTTACTCTATTAATTATTGCATATGATAATAATATTATACGAAATCCTAAAAAAATCTATACCTCGTATTTATTTACTCACTCTCATTAAATAGATAATCTTCTATTAGTTTTTTGACATATGTTTTGTGTATTGCACGTTATATTAGAGTCTCGTTTCCCACTCTTATAGTTAAGAGTTAACCTAGCCGTGCCGATGGGGTCTATTTGGGACCCCAAGTTTTTAATATAAACCCAATATATCTCATTCGTTTTGTATTTATCTAAAAAAGTCTAAAAAATAAATATAAATAATCACTGACCTTTATTATCCGCAATTGCGATAAAAAAAACAATATTGTTTTACAATGGCACAAGTGCGATGTTTTTTCTCGCCCATAACCGGTACGGAGCGATAAAAAAACATCGAGCATGTGCAAGTGGGAGCGAGAAAAAATATCGTGCACCGGGAGCGGCCCTCAGTCGCGGCGGGCCGCCGCTCTGTGCGCACATCACCTCCGCGTCGCGTTAATTTGTAGAAGAATTCAAAATTAGATCGATATTTTTGAGTTTTCTACTAATATATATATATATATATCATCATCATCATCATTTGCCAGTCACAAGGCTCTCACTCGCTTGAGGGCATGGACCTTACCAAACTCTCGCATGGTAGTCGAGGCCAAAGGAACCTGAGTCTCACACGTGACGTGGGGCTCCCCTTTCGTGTCCATACCGCGGGGACCCGAGCCGTCTTGGTATGCGGTTTTTTGTAAAGAGTTTCCCTCTCTTGGCCATTGCTGGCATTGGACGTACATCTTCTACCATGTTGGTATCGGATTTTAGCCTCTCGACTGTGTCCAGGCAAGTAAGAGGGGGTTTGCCTCGGTATTCGTTTGTTCTCTTCTCTAAGGCGTTATCTGCTTATAACGAGTCACGAGTGACAAGTAGCGAGTGACCACACACGCAGACCTATATAGATATACACAGGCATACATATGCACATCTGCCCAAAACGAGTCTCAAGTAGCCGGTCGCAAGTGATTATTAGCCCTGTCACGCAATAGCAATCCTTTCATCATGGGAAAGACCTCCTCAGAGAGGGGTCCCCTAGAAAGAAGGAAGAGGAGGAGGGGCGAAAGTATCGAGACGACCGATTATTGGTCAACAGATTAGGGTTTTCCTTCCCAGGGTATACTGGCTCTGTGGTGAGAATTCCGTTAGAGACCAGATTTATTTATGCACACAAGGATGTGTGTACAAGTTCAATTGGGCCCCTAGTCAACTCTATGCAGGGTTATGTTGACTGTAATATAAAAAATGTAATGAGAAGCAGACCATCAATTTTAATGGTATGGTAGATAGTTGTTTTTCATTTCCGAAAATTTATTGGTAGCTACCCGGTAGGGGTTAGGAGGTGATAAATAGATATTCTGAATCCCTGTGTAATTCGTTGGAAAGTTATAGGTGGTGGCCCTTAAAGTGGCCGCCCACTGGCGGTTAATATTGGATAGTTTAAGATTTTTGTATGAAATCTCGCCGTCGCAGAAAGGTTTAAGACACCTCACTATTTGTTGGCGAGCTGTCAGCACAATATTTCAGTCGTTTGAAGGCGATCAAAATATCTAAAGTAATTAACACATTACCTGACGAAATAACGATATAAATTGGGGGATGCATAAAACCGTTAATTGTGGGTAATCGTTTGGATTGACTTATCTGGTCGCTGTTATCTGGTTTGCCCGCGGCTATGATGGTGCCGCCGGGCGAAGGAGTGGGGGATAGACTGATATCAACCCCGCCCGCGATGCAATATATATATATATATATATATATATATATATATCATCATCATCATCATCATTTGCCAGTCACAAGGCTCTCACTCGCTGAGGGCATGGACATACCAAACTCGCATGGTAGTCGAGGCCATGGCACAAGTGCGATGTTTTTTCTCGCCCATAACCGGTACGGAGCGATAAAAAACATCGAGCATGTGCAAGTGGGAGCGAGAAAAAATCATGTATAACTATTTTTGATCACGGAATAATCTATTTTTAGAGGAAAATCGAACCTTAGTCGAGGTAGAAAAAAATTGGTGGCTTAATCAAAAAAGACCTGAACAAGATTCATCTAAAAAAGGTTTTGCTGTGCGTGTGGTTAGATCGTAAAGGTATAATCCATCACAAGTTGTTAAATTAAATTTAACGATTACTGCACATTCAGCAGCTGCAACACTTTAAGGAAAACTCCATGAAATGCATATTGGATTCGTCAATGGCAAGCACGTCATTCTTTTACTTGATACTGTGAGACCGTATACTAGTCTCCTTTCCTATTACTATGGGATGCCCATAAGGCTCCGTTCTCGGTCCAATCTTGTGGAATGTACTCTTCGACGAGATGCTGCGAATACCTCTACCAGCTAACTGCAAACTAATCAGCTACGCTGACGAAGTCCTCGTGCTCGCTGGCGGGAACACTCGAGTTAGTGCTTAGGGCTCAACTAATCGACTAAAATTAACGTCCAATAAATACTTTAGCGTGCTCATAAAGGGTCAGCTCAGGCGGCCTCTTTGCATTGGACACTCGTGACCGCAACTTCTCGATCCGTGGCTCTGGGCGATACCTTTGGAGTTACCCTGGATCTCGCCACACTGGACAAGTTCCGGAAAAGGCGAAACACGTCTAGCCAACACGGGTTAGCATATTAACAATTTGCCGACGCCTTCTCTCAGGTAAGAGAATACCTCTGCTGATGGTAACCAGAGCGTATAGGACCTCGTCCGGCGACTCTGGCTGTCCTGGCCAGGTGCCCCTGGACTAAGAGTTTCAGGTTCGTTCTGCACTATGGCTTAATACAAGAAGGTTTGAGGTTCTTATTGGCGATGTGGCCATCTCCCCACCTGTGGATGGCTCTCAGGACTGGTCTACGTATAGAACTGCCATCTACCTACGGCTGTGAACACATGGCAAAGGCGTTGGTCGCAGGAGCCGAAGGGCCGTGTTTTGGTTCGGGTACCGGGTACATTCTTCCCATATGTCCAGGCCCGCTTAAAAATGCGTTGGATTGAGCCAAAATACCACGTATTAGAGTTCATCACGGGACGTGGTGCGTTTAACTCTAAATTATGCGAGCTCGGAATTGGGGATGATCCGCGATCGTGTCCCCGGAGTTTGACTTCGTGAGAGACAGGTTGTTTGTTGCGGTCAGACTGGTCCCTAGCCCCATCAGACACCAGGATTTAGTCTCAAACGGCTCTGCTTTCCGGCCCTTCGGGGTCTTTGCCGGCCAAGTCAGGGCGAGAATCGCCTCCTTTGACCATATTCCTTAGCCTACTTTGGCGAGATCTTGAACTAAAGAATGTTGGTCCACTATTCGCGTTTTGTCATTACAATGGTTCCTCAAAGGTAGGCTGAGCAATTAGCCTTACTGTAAGAAGGGCTGTTCAGATTGATGGCTACACTTGTAACCACTGCGAGCGAATTTAAAGTAAAAAATAAGTTATTATTAAATTAAATCATAAACTCCCCTGGTATTCAATAAAAAAAAAACAAGAAGAGTCGACGTTACCTAGTTTGTTGTTTATTTTTTTTTTAATTTTCCATAAAAAAAAACAGATGGTAATTCGAAAGTCTCAAATCGAGTAAATATTGTGAATGCTATAGTGTCCAAACTGAGAGCATTAATATTTTTGTCGCGTTAACTCAGCCACATGAGGATGGGCGTTTTCGTGTTCCAGGAATATTTTACAGTTTTACTCTAGATCTGGCCCATTTTGACATAATGCCGCACTTTAGGCCTTCCGCACACGGATTGACCTGATTATGCAAGTGATTATAAGTTTGCCACTCGAGTTGCGAATAATTCGATCCGTGTGCGGAAGAGCGTGTCAGTAGATCACAATGCAAGTCTGCCGTGACTTTTTTGACATTTTTGTACAATTGGAGTACCGACTTCGGAAAACGAATATATTTTTTATCCCGAAGTATTATTCGAATTGTATACTGTTCTATAAAAAAAATGTTAAATGTGTCTTTCCAGGAAAACAATCCGAAAATGACTGCTTTTAAAATCGTGTATCGAAAATGCGACAATAATTCTGAGTACCCCTAATATAAATAAAATATAACATTCGATTAAAACTTCAATGGAAAGAAAATAGGTATATTGACTCACGCCCTCGAAATCAAGGACAAAGTAAGTAACGAATATAAAGAATACTAAAATATTTCATGTGTATGCAACATAAATTATTTAGACACAATGTCCCTATAATCGTGTCCTTTTGGACAGTGGGGTTAAATACGTGTTGACAAACTCTTTACTCTACGTATTCTTGCATTCCAACGGCGAATAAAAGCAGGCATCACGTGCTTCTGCACAATGCACCATGAAACATAATTTTATCGAGCTCGCATTCGAGTTATTGCTGGTTTTACGAGCACTCTCTGGCCTGGTTACATTAGAGCCCATCATAAAGTGGTTGGGGTTGGGCACTCGAGGCACAGAGGCCAAGCCTACTTAAACTTGCCGCCTTGCCCCACTCGTGAGCTCGTGAGCTTTCTTCCGAACAAGTTATGCATGTGTTCTTTGCGGAATGTTTTGTTATTCCGCAGCCATATTTAAACAGGTCGTGTGACGTGGTTGAGGGCGCGTGATGCACTGCTACTGGTGAACTCGACAAAACTTTGCTCTACCACTGGTATTAACGACATGTGCTGCGGAATATTTTACAGAACGTCCATGAACAAAAATTGTATTAGGGGGACCGAAAAGTAACCAAAAATTGTTTAAATAAATAAAATAAATTTTAAAAATCTTGAATATCGTAAGCAGGCTGATGTAAAAAGTATCTGAAGAGAAGCACGCCTTCCTGATGATCTCTGACGAGAGCACGGCTGGGGGCTCTACGGTAGCATGCTAGTCTGCTGTCTGTATGTGGTTAACAACGCTAGTTATACCGGTGTCTTTGAGATTATCAAAGGAAGATGAAAGGAGATTCTCGGTCTGACCAGGTTCTAGCAATTCATAGTGTATAATTCCAGAAAAATCTACCACACACAAACAAGGACCTTCTTTATTGTTAGTGATGGACAAGGGGTCGGATCAGGTACTTCTCCGGAAGAAAGTTATTATTTATTTCATACGGGATTATTGTATAGTATATCTCATCTCCACAGTTCAATTCGTCGCAAAAACGGATCGGCTTCATACCGAGACGAAGAGACGCGCAGATAGTACACCGTTGATAGAGCGCCGTCTCCGTCAATTCATCAGGAACCTAATTCCTTGTCTGTACAATTTTCCTATGCGACGATGATGATCCTGAACTGTAGACCATGGACAGCCAATCTCATTGATAATTCCTCAATTTTTTGACAAGGATCTGAATTCACCATCGCGTCCAGTATATGATCATCTAATTTTTGGGGTCGTCCTTTTCGTGAGACATCTTTGAGATTCTTATTTCCAATTTTGATGACACTTGTTTGACATTTTTTTTCACTGCTTCATTTGCCTTCATTCCTTGATCGAACAAAAAAAGCATACAATGACGCAAGTGTGCGTCTTTTATTATTGTCATGACATCTTTCTCTCTTGGTAGAAAGAAAATTTTAACTGAAAAACAAAATTTACAACCATAGCTTTAACGTGTGTCGACACAAATTAACTGTAAATGAGCTCATCGAAGGAATTTTGATTACTTTTCGGTCCCCCCAGTATACAATGATGCTTAAGAAGCGATTTTAAATCAAATTAAACTTTTATTAAATGAACAAATAAACAAACGATATTCTTCAACTTTTCAACAAGAACTTGGACTTGTGTCTAACATTAATTGCCCTCAACTTAAGATCAACTCTTTACACAAATTTGAAAGTAAAATAATTCATAAACATCCGATTTCTTGGCTAATTTATAATTATCCTATCACTAATGTCAATTTGTAATATAAGCCTTGAATATACGCATATTCTCAGAATATTAATAAACGTAAGTACCGTACTGGGGGAAAATCTTGGAAATTCAATAAACTCTTTAGTTACGAAATCGTCATATATAATATGAGAAAATTTCATAAGAAATCAACGCATTCACAAGATTCCAAGAACCGTTAACTAAGAAGCTAAATATATTATTCTAAGTATAAGTATAGGTTATTTTTCGGTCTGAAAATGGATTTTCTCTATGGAATATTAGATTCAAATACAACATAGATCCATCATTATAAACTATATTAAACAAAGCATTTCATGAACAATAATACAATTGAATATGCGCTTACTAATCAATTAAATATTAAATGTCTAAATTTGATTAATTGTTTTATTTAAATATCCATTAATCTTCTATTGTTTCGATTGACATGGAATTTGAAAAGATATGCCCATAAAAAATGAAATATTTAAATACATATATAAATATACGTAGCCAGGGGCGGCTCGTCTTTATGGGCAACCAAGGCACTGCCCCATGCACATTTCTTCAAATAAAATAATAATAATTAGCTGAAATATGCGAACAGAACCTTTTCTCTTTACCGAGGTAAAGAGAAAAGTTCCGTATTACCGTATACAGAAGGTCGCTTTTCGTTTGCCTGCGTAAAGCTCTGTTAGGGGCAGATCTGTATATGTCCCATTGGTCAATATTTTCTACTCGATTCGAAAAATTAACGACACCGTCAACATTTTTCGACTATATTTTGCATTTCTCTTTTTTAGAATTTGAATATCATCAGAGTTTTGCTTATATTAATTTATATATATATTGTTAAAAATGGTTTTTATTTGATTACGTGAAAAATAAATGTGTTTTTATGTATAAATACAAATTATTTTCTTTTTGAAAAAAAATGGAGGCACTTCAACCTCATCACGAGCCGCCCCTGTACATATCGATATCTCGAATACATTTAACTAGGAATTCGTAGATTAAATATGGAGCTGGTACTGTTTTCAGGAAATTGAGGTCGACGATACAAATTGACGACGCCAGACAGACAATCGGCAACTTCAGCTGCTTCAGAATTTCATCAGGAGGGTCCTGGCCGCCTCCCAGAGGACCAGGCCCGTAACTCTACACTTTATTGCGTCGTTTAACGTTCACAATGGGACGACAATTGCAGGATCTCTTTGAACGAGAATGCTTGTTGAACGAGTGCAGTGGTATCCAAACTCTTAAAAAACGGGCAATAATTTAGAAAGGCTACGTTTAATAACACAAAGAGCCCAAATATACAAACATAAGTGTGTTTATTAAATCTATTATGATAGTAATAAATATAAAAGCTGTCAGAAAAACAATATAATAAGTTATACTGTTATTATTCGATATTATTAAGAATAATATAATTAGATGTAGGCACAATCTCCGTACGAGTATTATTATTTGACAGGTATATCGTCTGTGGGACACGAGCTCAAATTTTCATATTTTCCGGCGAGGCGCCGCGACGCCACAGTTGTACAGTCGTCGCCAGGTGAATTGAACGCCGCCTAATGTATATTTTAGAATCCGTATGCGACACAGACAGTAACTAAGCTCCGCCATTCAAGTTTCATCCATTGTGTTAAACATATCAATGAAATTGTCGAGGCGAGGGTTGTGTAAATTTGCAGGGGCGTATTGTCATAATTGTTGAGTTCGTGTGTGCCTCTCGGGGCTTATACGGGACGACGGCGTCGCGACGCCCTGACTGGACCCAGGCCAGAAAACTGAAACGCTTTGTCTGTATCCCACAGAAGAATATACGGTATAAGAATAGGGGGGAGGATGGGGGCGAAGTGTCACAATGCCGGATAACAAAACACCGAAAGGGGTTGATACTGCTGCTATGAAATCTGATCAAGCTTGGCCCAACGGAAGCTACCAACGCATCTAAATCGTGTATTTATAGAATACGATTTTATTTAATATTATATTTATTTTTTCTTAACCTTTTTTATGATAAAACAACAAAGACAATTTGCATTCCAAATAAGCCATTACAATAAATCCTCTGCCAAAAAATATTAATTTAAAAAAAACTAACAGACCTTTCTCTCCTGTCAAATGTCACAGCCTCCAATTTGCAATCTATCTATTATGATAATGTAGTTAACTTCGACTAAGCTAAGTTAGTAATCGGATAGATCAACCTTCCCATAAAATCTATGAATTCTATGATTTCTTATAACACTGGCTCGGGGTAATGTTGAGTGTGACAACCTCTTTACTCCCCCGCATCTTTAAAATCTTTATCGAACTTTTTTATAGACGCTTTGGAATTTTTAGGAAAAACACTACGTAATGATTTTTCTAACAAATAATAACTTCAACAAAAATAACCTTGTATTAAAAAAAATACAGAAATAAAACACCCATTAATAGAAATACTATTAACCTAGCCGTGCCCATTTAAAGAATTAAATGATTTAAGGTCAGTTGTAAAAAAAGAGGGAATAAACATACCCTGCATAAAGACATGGCGAGAAGTGATTTCCTCTGATCATATTAACAACTGAATTGTTGAACTCGTTATGTCATATGATGTGTAAACGGCCAATGCCATTTTTATTTGGAACCCCAAGTTTTTTATTTTTTTCAAATAACTCTTTTAACATAAATCCTACATGTCCCATTTTTTTGTATTTGTCTAAAAAGTCTAAAGAATAAAAATAATCAATAAGCTTTATTATCCGCAATTGTGAGAAAAAAGAAAAGAAAAATATTCGCTGCAGTTGCCACGCGAGAGATGTTTACTTTCGCTCCGTACCGGATGCGAATGAGAAAAAACATCACGCATGTGCAAGTAAAACCCCGTGCGACGATACGGGAGCGTTCCTCAGTCGCGGCGAAACATCGTCGAGTTCGCGCGTCGTTTACGTGTCATATTGATTAGTAAAAAAAAACGAAAATATCGATCAAATTATGAAGCATGTCATAAATAACTATTTTTATTCTTAGAATAATCCATCTTTAAAATAAATGTCAAGATATTGTCGAAGAATTCATCAATATATTGACTCGAATTGCTTGGGGTATATTTTCATACGTTCATTTCATGCTAAATATACCCCATTGGGCGACACCGTAGGTTTCGAGCCGCCGTGACGGATAAATTAAAAAACAGCGAATGATATATGTGGAGAAATACTATAATTACATCGTGGGTATAATGAGGATGCGGGATAGGGCTAGAGTAGAATGAGACTGTATGAATTTTCAAAAGGAAAAATATAAAATCTTTGAAAAGCCGCACAAGAAAGTGTAGCGTGCCGCGAGTTGCTCACCCCTGGTCTAGAACATATCTTTGTTTTTAAATTGTCCTAAAATAAAGAATTACGCAAAAATTAATAGTGCTCTGTATATGATACATGAATACTTTTTCAGTTTGGGAAACATAGGGATTTTTCATTATTCCCGGAAAATATTAGAAATTCGGAACAATGACACATAATAACTGTTTCAATACAAAATCTACGTCTACCAATAAAATAATTATTAATTACAACAAATGCTGTATATAAGCGGTCGGCAACTTTTTCACTAGGATATTTCATGGCATATTTTAGAAATGCGTTCGTTGGAAAAATCTCAATTGCTTTGCGGGCACGTGTTGCTTACCCCTATGGTAAATTTTCCAAAAATTAACCTTTTTTTATTTAAAAAAGCTAAAAACACTCACCAAACGAAGCAATAAATAATTAATAAATATAAATGTATTTTAAAATATATTAAAAATGTTATATGGTTTGAAAAAAATATACGGAATTTCGTGGGTCGAATGTGTCCAATTATCACATTCGTGTCGGTAAACGTGCCGCTGACCTATTATGACATTGTCCTCGAAAAGGTTTCATATATTTTTAGATACTGATTTTTCTTAATGGCAAATCTGAAAAATATCGCACAACAAAGTTACGAGGTCTGTTATGAACATTCGACAGTTATGGCCCACTGCGGTTTCTTATTTCCCAAGTTGAAAAACATTATAAAACGGCAAACTCAGCAGTGAAGAATATATTCAGATTTTTTTAATCACGTATTGAACATATTTTTTATTATAACAAATTATTATATATATTACAAAATCCGGATTTGTCGTTAATGATATTTTTTTTAAATATGGTGAACACTGTGGATATAATAATCTTTGCAATCCTTGAATAATGGAAAAACCACCCTACCAACAGCTCTGGTCGATGGGGTCTATATTGCATGAAAGTAGACCCCACATATTTCAAGTTCCTTTCCCATACGAGTGCTAAACGATGCATTGGTTCGGAGCTTGCTTGAATCAGGTTCCATTATATGAGAGCCTTATGACGCCTCGAATTCCCTCAGATTAAAAAAAATCCTCAAGAAATTTTTAAGATACCGCTACATGAGGGAATTTGGATTCTACCCAAATTTATACCCCAACGCATGGTTACAGGACTGCCTGGGTTATGTAACCCTCGAGATAAGAACTTTTTCTTCCGCCAAATTCGAGGACAGGTGCTCTCAGAAACTCCCCGGTAACCAGAGCTATCACTCTGCTCAATCACTTGGCCGATTATTTAGATATACATATATATAATTTTTTTTATTAATAAAATATTTTATTGATTTTGCTCTGTTAACCGATCTGTCAGCTAATACTTTTATGGTTTTTTTATAGTCCTTTTTATATTTTTATTTTTACTAATTGAGTATGGATGAACCGCCTTTCTCTTGGTATCTACAAGCCACTAGGTACCTACAAGCCGCATTGCCTGAAGCCATTGGGTACCTATAAGCCATTAGCGCCTACAAGCCATTAGGTACCTACAAACCACTATCACCTACAAATACGAACACCACAAATACTGTCGCCTACAAGCCACTGTCACCTACAAATACATATTTGCTTACAATACTGTTACCTACAGGCCACTGGTGCCTACAAGCCACTGTCACCTACAAAGGCCACTGTTGCTTACAAGCCCACTGTTACATACAAGCCATTGGTGCCTACAAATTGCCTCCACATCAGAGCCAGCCCGTCGTCCGAAGGGGTCTATTTATATGGTAAAATAGACCCAAGCATTTCAACTCAAGATATTGATGAATTATTCATAAATATCTTGACTTTTAAAAAAAAAAGATTATTATAAGAATAAAAATAGTTATTCATGATAAGCTTTATAATTTCTATTTTCTATGGAAGTCTATGTCTGCCTGTTGCATTTGCACATACCATTATGGTGACAGGTTATTTACTAATTTTGTACCATAGTGGAAGGATAATGAGGAAGGATAATTACAGGATAAATAAGATATTATAACTTTAAAGAGAGGACACTATTTCTGCCCATAAGAAGACGAAGGAGCATGTTACGTATTTCCATTTTCTTAATCACTGATTCTGTATGGGGTATCCATGAGAGATTTTTATCGAAAGTGACTAAGGACGCGGAATAAGGGTATTTTTAATTTTAACATAGGGCAGATTTGATATACTTTTTAAAAAAAAAAATATTGCCTGTGTCTTTAGGGGGTTGATTTAAATGACCCATTTTTCACATTACTTTTAAAATTAGTTTGTAATGTTTTATGTATGGGGTTGGGGCTTCTACTTTCGCTGTTTATGACAGTAAGAGGCTGTTTTTTTATTTTTTTGGAATCGGAATATCATAACCACGATAAGTTATGATATAATATATCCATTATATTGCATTACGTTACACAACATGGTTATTCATGCATTATTACAAAACACTGCTACTCTAATGTTTTTTCACAAAATATATTATTATTTATCATGCAATAAACACAATATTTCGTGTTTAAATCCCTTATCCAAAATCTCTTTTAATTCCGGTGCAATTTTCAGTAATCCACCCTGTAAATCTGAGCATACGTATCTCGACCGCATTACCATACGTACGTACACAAAGTGTTCCATGTGGAGTTAAATAATGAATACATACAATGCGAGAGAGAACGAATTTCTATTGGGAGCCTCCGGAGGAAGTTAATATTCAATTATGAGATTTATGAGAGTCCATCACCGCACCCCCGCGCTCCCACTTCTCAATTAAAATGCAACACGTTTCAAAGTTAATTCCCGCACTCCTTCAGAGAGTAAGTATGACAGAGAAGAGTCCATTGTTACTAAAAAGTCTGGTGTTTTGTCATCGCCGCAACTTAACTGTCCCATTCAGACGATATAATTTATATCTCTGCTTTAAAGCCGCCAGTGATTAACAATCTCCATATACATACCTACAACTCAGACAATGAAACTTCAGCTGAAACATCCCATTGAACCGATATTTTATTGCTGGTATAAAAGATTTTATGGCGAAGTTTACAAATTAGACGTACTGGCGGTCGGATATTTTAATGGGACTATTTCAACTATTGTCATCAGTTTGGTGTGCTGTTATTGCTGTTGTTATTGATTAGTTTAATTGTGTGCCTCAAGGACAACTGGAGATGTTTCATCTCAACTGGAGGTCATACCGAACAATTATCCAACGCGAAATTAAATGGCTTCGTTCTCAGAAGAATCATTAATTAATTCTAATATCGCGACTGTTTGTGAAACGGTAAGAATCGAAGCAATGAAAAATTGATTTAAAATTGACACGATATTTAAAAAGTAAGAAAAAGTATAGTAAGGTCATCGAACTTTTAATGGTTACGACCTACGCTAACCTTTACCGTTTGATAGTAAATTTTCTTAATCGCCTATCTCTTTTGTAATAAAACATTTTAGTTAACAGGCAAAAGAGTATTTAAAAAATAGCAATGCTATCTATTGATGTTAGAGATACATTATTCTAAAGCTTATCTGAAATAAATAGATTAAAAAGGATCAAATTGTCCTCTACTTTAACCTAAATCATTTTATTTATCGACTAATGAAGAATCCGCCAATACAGAGTGGCCATTAAAAAACTGAAGGATTTTAAATAGTCATAACTAGTTATTTTAAATGTTTCTATTTTCTTTTTTTTATAGATCGTAGAGTCTTCCATTGATTAAAGTGACTATGTCCAGCTTATGGGTAAGTAAAACTCATTTAATTCGTCGGCTGTCGCTGTGATACGCAAGTTCAGTATAAAAAATACTGCGGTGCAGAAGGCAACGGGAAAGCACTGCATTATATATTCCCATGAAAACCATGTCCATGGTCCTCCATTAGGAGAATCATGCACATGGTCACATTCCTCAGATATGAGGGAAAGTGAATTTATAGTTCATATAAAAACAATACTAAATAATAATAACAATAATAATAGTGACGAGCGACATGGACCTCGAAAGAAACTGTGAGTCAGTATGACTGCACCGTGTCGCAGCGCGACAAGGCGCTTAGCGGCTAGAATCCCCCGCACTCCGCTACCGGCCCGCATCCATCCAATACCCGACAATATGCAAATCAAACGGGACTGAGCTTAGTTTATACCCGGATAGATAAATCCTCCAGCGAAAAATCTATGAATTCTAGGATTTTATGGCTTTAGAATTTATATAGGTGAATGGCGCTTTAAATTTTAAGATATCCCATCCATCCATCGTAGTCGAAAAAATAAATAAATATATGATTGCAACAAATTTTAAACAATTATTATATGAGAATAGTTTTGAAACTATATCCTTCCGGTATTTGATATCATGTCGTAACCACTAATTATACCTACATTCATAGCGAATCAGGTTACATATTCACGTTGTTAAATAGTTGTAACAATGTAATTAAGTTAATTTGTAACAAAGTTACAGGTAATTAGTAAACGGTATTTTTGTTTAGATTAAATATATCATTGCATTTTATTTAAGTGTCCTTCTAACCCTGAGTCGGGTCTTTGCCACCTGGATGACACTACGCGATCTCCAGTAGAGACACGTCCATCTCAACCCTGATGCCAGGACTGTGACGGTCGTCCTCCAGGATATCTTGGCTCTTCGAATACGGGTCAAGTCGTCAATCATGAGCCCGGGAGCCGATCTGTCAACGCGCGGATTGTAGCAATAATAATCAGAAGGGGCTAGGACCAATTCGTATCTAATTTACGGTCTGATCGGGTGTTACAGGCACCTCCTGTAGCACACACGTCACTGAATTGGCCTGGCTCTTAATAGCTCCATAGAATCTACGAACCCAACTACCATCGCCGCCACGTCCAATACCGACACGCGACGACACTCGACTCAATTTATTATATATTACATTATTAATAATAATCATTAAGTGGCCCCTGACCCGAAATGAATCCCTGCCATCTGAAGGAGTATATACTATGCAAATTAAAATAATTGGTTAAAAAATAAAATTATAAAGCTGGAAAACATGATTTATTTTTATTTTTTATATAAAAATCAAAACAAATATATTTTAGCATTCATATAAAACCACAAAACAATGTCAAATTCTTTCGAAATGTTATCTGGGAACATTTTACACATTATTGTATGTTTATCGTATCAGCAGATTCTCAAACTATGGATCTGTGTAATTATTTCTGTTACATTCTATAAATGCAGTCATCGACTAAAAAGTAAAAATATTTATTGAGAGTCACTAGACTTCCCGCAAAGATTAGGGTACAGATAGGTACTTACCAATCGTCAGTGGTTTATATCACTATCACCCTCGAAATCACTCGGTACATCGATCATATTATCATGTATAATTTCATCAATAGATGCTTCCATTTTTGTTTGGGATCAAAAATATTTATTTAAAAAAACACGTAAATTTAAAAAAGTATTTTTCCACAAATAGCACGTACATATGTATGTAAAACGATTTTACGTAGAAATAGAATATAGGATGCATTCTATTCGACCGATATTTTCAAACTAAAATACAATTCTTATACAAGTCATGGGGATGGTCAACATTATATTGACTGTGTCAAGACTTCGCTAATTGGTTAAAAATACGAATTAGGAATTTCGAGAAAGTAGACTACCATCTATCTATGTCGGGAAACATTTCCGGGTTTTATGATTCATGTCATAGGGTTCAGTAATAAATCTTTCAAAAAAACATTATACAATGTGCCATTCATTCCAATCCGTTGAGAGATGCATTAATCTTTTTACCGAAATTTCGTTTATTATCCTATTTTAAAACATTTGAACCCAGAGTAAACAATGAAACTTTATTGCCGAGCTGATAAACAAGAAAAAAATAGAATTCGCTACAGTCCATATCCACTTTTGGAACTGACAAATATATTCTATTTCAAAGGTTGATTTTTGAGCTACTTAATTTCCGGAGAATTGAGTTAAAAGACATGTAGAGCAATTAGCCAGACAGTAATATGTCGTAAAATTAAAAGATATCCTCAAGTGTCGAATCTATCTAACGCGCGCGACGTAAACCCGCGCGAACGGGGCAGTTGCTTACCGCTTACGAAAATTTCCGCGCGGAGCGCCGGACCAGTCCTTGGATGTTAATAGCTCCATAGAATCTCCCAGCTGTCATCGCGGCCACGTCCAATACCGACACGCGACGACACTCGACTCAATTTATTATATATTACATTAATAATAATCATTAAGTGGCCCCTGACCCGAAATGAATCCCTGCCATCTGAAGGGCATTACGCAATATCTCCCGATCCCGGGTTTCTTCCATTCATTACCAAAGCACCTACAGAGATGCGTTCGCCTCAACCCTGTCTCTCCAGCGAAGTCTTAGCCTCCCAACGGGGCGAGTTCCCCCAGGCCTAGAGCTCATAATAGTATGGAGCAGCCTATCGCTGCCCATTCGGACTACATGCCCTGCCCAACGTAAGCGTAGCGTGCAAATGTATGAGGACAATGATATATCCCCATACAAGGCCATGTACTTGTTATTAGACCGCATGTCTTCATATCCGGGACTAGCCTCGTCTGGACGCAGTCCAAAGATTCGTCATAAGACTTTTCTCTCGAACCAATCAAGACGATGCATGTCTCGGCTTACCAGAGACCATCACCGGGCGAATGATAGTTTTATAGATTCTTATTTTATTTTGCCTCGAGTGCAACCTATTGCCCAGTATTTAGACAGGACAAAATAGCACCGATTCGCATTTTATATACGGGCAGAGATTTCAGTACTTTCAGAATTGTCCTTGGTTATTGTGGTGCCCAGGTATTTGATTGATTTAACGCACTCAATTGACCCTGGCCCCACATCCAAAGAAGTCGCCTCTACGCCCGATCACGAAACCATCATATATTTGTTCTTGGATCAATTCACCTCCAGACCCAGGTTGAAAGCCGCTGCTCTGAAAGCACGGAGCGACTCGACAACCTCATCTCTAGTGAGACCGACAATATCAACATTAGAACAACAACGAAATCCAGCTGAGGGCCGTCAGTTTTTGCTTAAAAAAAACCGTCCTGTTGTCGTCGGCGCCACTACAATCTGCCTAATCGAGGGCTAATCTTTGCCAACTTTTAAATCACGCGTCCGTGAATCGGCTCTTGATCAGTGGCAGGAGAGGTGGGATTCCTCCCCCAAAATGAGTTGAGTGTTGTCGCATGTCGGAATTAGAAGTGGCGACGATAGCGGTTGGGCACAATCATAGTTTCGTGGATTCTACCGAGTTATGAGGAGCCAGGCCAATTCAGTGACGTGTGTGCTACCGGAGGTGGCCGTAGCACCCAATCAGACCGTAAATTAAATACAAATTGACCCTAACCTCGTCTGATTATTATTGTTTACAATCCACACGTGACAGCTCGGCTCCCGGGCTTGTGGCTGGCGACCTGACGAGTATTCGAAGAGCCAAGACAACCTGGAGAACATCCGTCACAGTTATGGTTAAGACGGAGGTGTCCTCCAGGTGGCAAAGACCCCCCTCAGGGTTTTTAGCGCCTATATCAGAGCCAGACTTAATTGTAGCTGGGTCTTCCCAGACTTCTGGGTAAGTCAATTCCTGACTGGCCACCGTAGTTTCAAGGCTGAACTTAAAGAGTTTAATCATGTGGCATCTTCACATTGCTGGTGTGGGCTCGTCTGTCAGGATAACAGTCACGTTCTGTAGTCCTGTCCTTACGCTGCGAGTCACAACCTGCTCTATGCTATCCGATGCGACATTTCCTCTAAGAGTCTCCCGGTGGAGGGCTCTATCGGACACATGACCTGGTCAGCAATGTGATGAGACTTGCCAGCTTTGCATCGACTTTTGAAGAGTTGTGCAAAGCAACTTTCCCTCTCCATTCTCCCCATTCTTAAAAAAAAGTCTAGCATTATATTTTAACATCACGCGTTTTAAGAAAAAACTGGTTTTGTTGCACCGAATAAACCGGTGCTAAGCCGGTAGACCTGGTTCACCGTTAATCTGCTTGATCTAAAGCCACCTTGTAGTCTCCTATGAGGGCTTCTGCGTAAGTAACCAGACGTCCCAACAAGATCCTACTAAATATTTGATATGCTCCATTCAGTATTTTAATGAAAGAAATACATCTATTGAATATTCATTTAAATCTACCATTCCTCGTATATATTCCGGCGCAATACCGGTTTTCCGGTATTCGCCGGTATTTCAACAGCGGCAATTGGACGATAGCTTTGCACGCTCTCCCGGCTGCCGCCTGGGACGACCGCATCGTTGCGCTCTATTGGAAATTTGACAGAAACGATGGCAAACAGAAGGCATGTCAGCATGCGGATCAATCACCGTGGGATGCGGGAGACGTGGGACGGGATCCCACCTGCAGTGTATGCAGCTTCATGCACCGCCACCTGTACCGCCCCCGTCCCGGCCAGATTAATGTTCGAGCCGTGCGCGCCGCCGCTTCCGGTTATCTCCGGAGTCGACCGGATATAAGCCGGGCGTCTTTAAAACATAATTTATTAATATCAAACGTGCGCTTTAAATTTTATCTGCGCATCTTAACTACACACGTAAAAAGTTGCAACTGAATATTCGCGGCGAAATTGTGAAGTCACGTATCGCATTATTAAAATTTAGCCGCGCGAAAATCGGCGAAATATGCAAAACTGCTGCAATTAACCGTAAAAATAAATCATTCACGTGTAAATTTTACGATTTATGCAAATGAATAACGCGTTAGGGCCAAGGCGTTTCGATGTGGCTGAGGTAAGTTTTTGTTTTGCTCGACAATTTCATTCGACGCTCCCCGGCCGCGAGACATAACTTTTTTATTAATAATTATAATTTAAAATTGAAAAAGGACGAGTCCTTCGCTGTCTGGCGAATTTTTAAAAAAATGTTTTCGGGCTACAGTTTCGTATTAATTTTTCGGCATTGTCACGAAATTTTCTAGGACGGTTTAGCAACACCACCTGACCGAGATCGATGCCACCTGGTCCGCGGACACCTCGGATTAGAACCACTTAGTATGCGAGTCAACCCTCACGGGACCGGGTGACCCCAATTACATAACGGGCGCGTCATGCCTAGATCCTCTCTCTCTCTATTTGATTAATGCCTCCGTGAATGTCGCCATGTATATTTAATGAACAATCTAATTACTTTAGTCGGTGCTATGAGCAAAATTTAATTCGAGACGACCAAATAGTTTGCTAAAAATTTAATTAGTTTTAGTCATTAGCTCATTGACACGTACAACTACTACATACACATAGAAAAAAAAATCAATATAATTCAGATATAATATTGCTCCCGAACTAAATAATATATATATATATATTTTGCTACAATGTTCAGGTGGATAGAATACAGGAAGTAGAGAGTAAAAACATGAAGCGGACTACCGTTTTCCTTTATCAAAAGAGAGAATCCTTTTATTTCCAAATGCTCGACCGTATCCTAGCTTATATCCTAGATACAAAAACATAAAACTCCGATATAAAAAAAAATCTTCTCTATTGCGCATTTAAATGTTTTTATAACATGTCCACTTTTATATGTTTGAGTTATCGCGTTTTGGCTGAAATGATCTAGGACTCGTCCGAAGGAAATCATGCGGCCGTAGTAGGAACGCAGCTGAAGGATACTTAGCGGCTTGAGAAACGGCCGTCGGATAAGAGATACGGAAAACTTCCGTTTTATCCATGGAGGGTTTAGAAACACCGGAACAAAAACTACAATATATCCTTTGGCGAAATTGATGGCATGTATCCTTGAAGATTTTGTGCAATATTATATACGTATGTGAGATTACGCTAGGTTGGATCCTTAATCGCTATCTCGATTATGAATTAATAATAAATTATTTAGACATTTATTTAATGGTAAAACAAGATATTAAATAAAACAATAATATATTATAAGATTTTTTTGCTAATTAATTTTCCCATTTATGGAATCTTGTATTAATTAGGAAAAAATGATTTTCGATTTAATTATCTAGAAAAATCAGTGATTAACCCTATATAATAAATAGTGAGTACCAACGTCCAGACTCACATAAAAACGAAAAAGATATAGAATCGTATTTAACCGATTCGTCACGGTGCACTATGGGATACATCTTAAATTCTAATGCCAAAAAACCGTTTTACGTAAATTCGATTTCAGAAAAAAAAATGGCCAAAACTTTAACGTTTTTATTTATCTTAAATCTGTGCTCAACTTAGATATTTTATATAATTATTTCCTCAATTTTAATAGTAATAAAATAAGGGATAAAATGTCTCTTTTAGCAAGGGCTTGATCCCATTGAGCAACTGTGGTCTGCAGACAAAATTGACAACCACAGTAAATTATAAAAACAATTCATTAAAGAGCTGTGTAAATTATTAAAAATATATATAAATTTATGTTATTCTCTCCCAGGAGATAATAAAAAATATTAATTAAATTATAACTATGTTCAATTTTATTTTAGCTTATGACAAATTAAATTCTATTACACCGATTATATACTGATAACAATCTTAAACCAATTAATACGCTTATATAAATAATTAATAATTGTTAAGATAAAACTATATTCTGAGAAATTTATAACCATAATACAAATTGATTCAAGTTTATTTCTCAAATTAATTATTAGTAAACGACCTATAATAACCTATTTTATGACCATGAATATTATAGATAATATGGTCCAGGCATCGGCAAACTATGTCTCTCGGATCACCAGGTGAACCATTTGATAATTTTAAGTGATCCATTTTAGTTCCGAAAATATAGTATACAGGCAGTGGTTTTTCCCATCATGTACAAGTTTCAGAGGCAGTCCGTGGGTAAAATATTTGCTGCGGAAGATTTAAAATTAAAAAAAGTATATGTATTTTCAAAGTGACCCAATATGGACTGCTCCGACTCGCAGCGCAATAAAGCGCTTAGCGACAAAATCCCCCCCACCCCGCGGCCGTCCCGCATTCTTCAATACACGACGCTGGTAGCACTGACAATCAGACCCCACTCTTGCTCTACACCGCACAGGGAATTACTAAATATAAATTTAATTTAAATGTTCATATACATAATATATATAATTAATAGAACCATATCTATTAATATATTTTTCCTAAATTTGCTTGGAGGTACTGCAGTTTCGCAGTATATATGGAGGAGCATTCCGTGATTAAAGTAGAGTCTTCATGGAAGAAACGCAGCAACGTGTTCACGCTGCATCTGCGGAAGGAAGTGTGTCTCGAGGTGGAAGTCTACACGAAAATAATAAATATAATTGTTACCAGTGGAATAACCGGCACAGGACTATTAAAAATTAAATTAGATTTATATTTAGTTTTACGCTGCATGGCGTAAAGTAAGAGCACTACCAGCGTCGTGTATTGGATGGATGCGGGATGGTAGCGGGGTGAAGGGGTCTCATTGCTGAGCACTGTGTTGTGTTGCGACTCGGAGCAGTCCCGTGCCACGAGTCACTATTGAAATATTATTTTTTTAATTTCTAATCTACTGCAGCATCGATAAATATTTTAACCACGAGCTGGAAAATCATCAGGAAATAGAAAAGTAGAAAATGTCGAAAAACTTCGTTAAAACCAACACCACGATACCGAAAATTACGTCTCAAAAGTGGCTGAAAGATAATCAAATACCCTGGCACAAGTGTATGACGTATCTGATGGGGAATACTTTAAAACGAAAAAAATAATATTGTTATATATTAGGTATAGTAAAAAGTCCTGTCGTATTTTTTCAATAAAATTCATTTTTTTAAACATTTACTAATTTATTTTTACAAAAAATAATTACCATTACATTAAATAACCTTCTGCCATCTATTTTCCAAATTTAAAATACATTTCATGAAAAATTCTGCTAACTTGGAATTAAAAAAAATGAGAAATGGCCGATTCCACTTCACTTTCTGTTTGGAATGATTTATTCTTAAAAAAAGTGTTTCATAGAACGAAACAAATGGTAGTTTGAAGAAGCTAAGTCTAGCCAGTAAGCAGTAAGCAGGATGCAGTAAAGCCGTCCAAAACTCAAGTCATCCATATTTTCAGGGACAAATCTACGACAGGGGACGCGCATTATCGTGGAGGAAGAAGATTTTCACCTAAAATTCCTTTATTTCGAATCTTTCCGATTTTTTCAGACACTACTGAGTGATGGACCACTTTATGCCGGTTATATTTGACAGTTCTTTGATTTATTTCTTTCAATTTCAGATTTGCATGGCTTCTTACTGTACTATGGGTCGTCCAATTTCTGGAGGCCTCATTCCTAAGCTCAAAGTTTTCGGATTTTATTTCTTTTTCAAAATTAAAGTTGACATTTTCTGACATCTAATACGTCTCCATAAATGTCGCAAATATTTCTTGTAGCGATAGTTGCGCTTTTCTTGGAGTGAAACTGAAAGAGTATGCAGTTTTGCAAATGGTCTTCTGAAGGAACAAATTCTACCGACTAATAACAACTGTTTCTAAAACTACCCTTTGAAAATATGACAAGACTTTTTATTACACCTAATATATATATAAAAAAAACAATATTTAAGTTTAATATAAATTAAGGGTAGTTTAATAAGAGTGGCAGAAAATTGCGTCGACCTCGGTGACCATTTCTTCAATCCGTTTCGCGGTCGTAATTTTTCTTTGTTCCGCATAGGGCGGTGGCATTAGGAATATTTGCAGAAATTTAATAGGGCATAACTTTTTTATAGGCGACTAGTAGAAATCCGCACCGCACAAAGGGTTACTTGTCGCACATTCAAGTTTTATGTATTTCTCTGAGAAATACGTTTCGCTTGTACCAAAGTAGCGTCTACCTCAAAACATAAATATGTCGACAAATGTTTCGGAAAATGCGACCGGGGGCATAAGCGCTGGTGAAAATATTTTTCGATATTTTAATGGCGCAATTTTATGACTGAGAAAGAATGAAATGGAGTACCTAATTATTAGGTTTTGGTCGTGTGTGGTGACCGAATCGGTTTCTCCGGAAAATGTGGCCGTTAAATAATACACGCGGGGAAAAATACTTTTCTTTAATGTCCAATAATAATTGAACAATTTCACAGCGTACTTTTTTTTACGCCTATAACCCATTGACATATTTCACGTAATCTGAACAAACTACGAAACTCTATGACGCCCTTTCCTATATATACATATCAAAATAAATACACACGAGGTGCCTCGGGTATTAAAAAAATAATCCTTTAAATAGATCTCAACAATTTTAAGTTAAGTCCTTTAACATTGATAAGACTGTGCAGATCCGAGGCTTTTCATCCCAATTCCGGAGATATCACATCCCTAACCCTCGCCATACCATCCGGCACCGCATATACCGACGCCATCCGCCGGCACAATCAAGTCGCATGCTCAGCTCTGCGAGGGTTATGTCCTAAAATCAATTTGGAGGGCGATGGACCACAACCATCCGTTATTTATCCGCAAAATGGAGGACACGGACCCACCCTCCCGCAATATGTACACACACACCCGCGACGACTTCCGGCCCGAGAGGTCCGGAAACCTTTAGCCGCGGAGATCTCCGAAAAGCTTCCAGGATATGATTTATGGCCCGGCACTAAATTAGAATTTTGGACAGTCGCGAGAAATTCTAATTAGACTGTGCGGACAAAAATTTTGAATCGAGAAAATTCGCATAGGGAAAATTTAATTTAAATTCGCGCCGTTTTTATTTTTTCGCCGACAGACAGGTGTTTTAATAATAAATTTAAGCACGTTCTTTGGGTATGTTAGAAATGTCATATTAACATATGGAAATATATTAACAATTCCTTGGGATTCGTATGCAGATAGAATCAGTCCTCACAGGATTACAATAGTTGACCATCGTAGTAGATGTCGAGGCTTGTTAGTTGGTCGATCTCTTGGGAATCTAACGTTTCGCTAATCCATAAATGTTATGTCAATTGAGTATATAGTTGAGTATTATAAAATAATAATATAATAATTCGACTGATCTCTATTTTTAACTAAAAGATTTTTTAGCAAAAAAATTAAACGTTTTTTTCTATTTATTTAAAAAAAAGTTTTTTATTGAATAAGATATCAGATCAAACCCTATTGATATTTCTTATTTATTTTATCAATGAAATTCTTTTTTTATATATTCGTAAAATATAATTAATAAGAGTAGAACGTAAATTCGACCATAAATTGTCGCATCAATCTTATAAAACCGCACTTTCTGCACAGTACTTCTACAACACGATTAAGATAGAACACTTGGATTATGACTAATGATATGTGATTATATGTTTTAGAATAAATGTGAAATAAATACTACGCTAAATTTATGCGAAATCGTTGGGATATGCGAATAAATGTGAAAATAGTAATGCGAGTCAGTTTATGATAGATAGATGATTTTTATGAAATGATTACGATTTTTAAATGTGCAAGTATTGTAATTATCAAATAAATTAGAAGGATATTAAAAAAATATTAAAAAAAAGCCGCTTGTAATATTAGTTGATGAAACCTCCGCTAAAAGGGAATTTACTTATTAAAGCTGATGAAGATTTGAAAAATATCTAATAAATATGCTTAACCTAGCCATGGGGTCTAATTAGGACCATAAGTTTTTGATTTTTATCGAATTACTCTCTTAATAAAAATGCTTCATGTCAGAAACTCTTTGTATTTATCTAAAAAAGTCCAAAGGATAAATATTATAAATAATCATTGTGAATTGCGAAAAAAATAAATAAAAACGATTATATTCATTGCTGTTACCACGCGCGCGATGTTTTTTTCTCACTGGCATCCGGTACGATGTGCCAGTGCGAGTGAAACTCTACTAGCTACACGTGCGGTGAAAACTCTGAGATAGCAGCGTGCCTCAGTCTGCGGCAGGACATCGCTGCGTTAGCGCGCCAATTACGTTATATAATGAAGAACTATTTTTATTTTTAGAATAATCCATTATTTAGGAAGTCAAGATATTGATAAAGATTTCATCAATATCTGGACTTGAAATGCATGGGGTCTAGTTTTCATAGTAAATAGACCCATCGGGCGACGCCTTTGGTTGCGAGCCACTGTGACGAACCGGTTAAGGAAACTTCTGGTAAAATTTTATCGAAACTTGAGTCTCATTTATGTTATATATAATAATTAAAATATTTTTTTATGAAATATTAAATATATTCTTGTTATTTAAAGATTTGCCGTCATTGTTAATAACAAAAACCACGCAATGTTGAGGGGGTTATTGACATTATTTTGTTTATAATTTTGTATCAAATCTTAAAAATCTATTCCTTGTCACAAAAATGTAACAGTTTTAGAAAAAACAATCAATTAAATATAAACATATCTGATTTGGACACCCCTAGATTACAAAGATATAAAGCAATCTACCCATAACACGTTCGAAGACACTTAAAAAATGTACGTCTTGAAACACTAATAATCGATTCAATTTATTAAAAATATATATAAAATACACAATTATTATAAAATATTATATTGAAACTATTATTATTATATTATTAATTGAGTAAAGGTTTGACTTCAAGTACAACAATTTTAAAAAACTTTTTGGAATATACCACTGTAGACGCAAACCTATTCGGCACGAGAAACAAAAATGCGTCAATTGACGTTGTGTCCCATGCGACATAAAAAATGACCGCAAATAATGACCTGTCCGCAAATGTAATAAATGTATATTTAAAATTGTTGAGGCAAGAAATAGTCATTAAAGAAAATGTTGTACCAACATGGGCGCCTTACCACGCCTCGAATACTCTGACATTCGAGAAAATACAGAAAAAAATTCTAAGATATCTTTAAATAAGGGAGTTTGGATTATACCCAATTTATACCCCAGTGCATGGGTACAGGGCTGCTTGGGGGTATGTAACCCTCGAGAAAAGAACGTCGATCTACTTGGTAAAGCACTATTTCAAGCTGTTGGTTGGCGCAGTACATAACCCCCTTATACCTTCCGCCAAATGTGAGGACAGGTGCTCTCAGAAACTCCCCGGTAACCAGAGCTAGTACTTTGCTCAACCATTTGGCCGAATACGCCGTTTCGTTGATATTTTATAATTCTTTTCTTCTCTGTATTGTTATTCTTTATTTTATTGTTATATGTTATTTTTTTCACGCTACTATTATAGCATTTTTTTTATTTAATAAAAAAAAATTACCAAGTCGTTAACTAAAAAATCTTTTGGGCCAATACGTCTGGCCTACGGAGGATTGAGGTTAGCTGATAAATTACATATTTTTTTTATAGAAAATTATACTATAATTAAAAGAAAAGAATCAAATAAATAGAAGTATATGTAATAGCGATGGCTGAAAAAAATACAGGTTTTGATTAAAACGACTTTTTTAGGAAACCAGATGATCGTGTTATACAAGGTCCGAGTGTAGTCATAATTGCATGTGAATTTCACTAAAATAAACCGAAAATAATAATTAAAATATTGCTACATCGTACAACATTGTCATAGAATTTATCCAGTACAAAGAGTTTCGCGTATTGCGGTCTTATCGTGAAGTTAATACCTCGTAAATAATTTCGAATCGCGGATTAAGTCCCGGGATTTAGTACTTTTATTATGCGGATAAAATGTAATGAGGTTTTTTTCCAGTGTAATTTAACTATACAATTTATTCGACGAAATCTCGACGATGACACTCAATTTATTAAACTAACGAGCGGAATGAGCAGACCTTCAAAACTAATTCGATAACAGATAGATTAAGAGCATACCCAACGATTGTTAGATATTACAGTAATTTATTACAGAAACACATGCATGTACTGTCTATTATTATCGTTCTCAATTGATATTCGCAACGTGGAATGTATAGATTTATTATTATTTTCGCACAGGCTAAGCTGATTGGCTATCATGCGGCACGGTTCGAAGGCTGTGGCGCTAATAACTCATTGTGATGATTCGGTCGGTTTCGCCGGTGAGAATAATATCCCTCAGCTCAGCAGTCGGGGCAGCAGTTGTCCAGTCGCGTCACGTGCCGCTCAGCGTCTACGTGATAATTTACGTTACGTTGTAACGGCGACCCGCAGTGTTTATGCCGAAACGGAATTAAGGGTCGTTAACGACCCCTAACGGCCGTTGCGCGCCAATAACGGCCCGGTGAGCTCGCGGCCCCTAATGAAATCTGCGTCCGCGGTTGCGTCACAAACACGATCGCTCATGCGACGCTCGTGGCTCTAAATGTGGACTGCGATACCGGGATCCTGACCAATGATAGAACTCCTCTATTGCGGAATTAAATAAACTTTGTGGATTTTTTTTAAATTACGCAACATTTCATTCATCAACACCTTTTTTAAACATGTAGCGGTTATTCCACCACGTACGACACAACTTCCCGCACTTAATTTAATCATCAGGCGTCTTGTGGACGGTCTACTCCCCTCTCTATCTCTTCCTCCGGAGCTCGAAACGTTAAGACGTTCCCGCATTTCGATCCGTCGTGAAATATAGTCGCCATCTTGTTGCGCTACACACGGATGCCACCATGATAAAGCTGGATATACTCTATATCAGGGGTGAGCAACCCGCGGCCCTTCAAAGATTTTACGTTTGTCTTTTAAAAATTCCTACAGTGGTTCTACAGTGGGCTACTAACTAATACCATGCTTTATTTATCTGATTTAATTTTATGTTTTTAGTGCAGTCGCTGCCATAATTTCCCAAAATTAGGTATTAGCATTTCTTGATATGAAATGTTATGATAAGATGGGGATGAAAAACTAAGTTTTAATACAAATGTAAATTGGGTTATTTTTTCACTCTGATGGAAGATAAAGCTGTTTGCCTTTAATGCTTAGATTCAATATCAGTTCTTAAGGAATATATTAAATTAATCAGTTCGAGGGAAGTTTAAAACAGCAACAATATATATTCAAAGTTTCAGTTTTAGTAGTGAAAGCTAGTTACACTGGTAGTCAAATCTTATCTAAAAAGATGAAACCATTTTCTGATGGTGAGATTATTAAGGAATATTTAACTGCTGTTGCAGAAATAGCTTTTTCTGCTGCAAAAGGACATTATTTTCAAAATTAGTTTGTCAAGATTTACAATTGGATAGAGAATTTAAGACCTATCCGACCTATAAGACCTATCCGACCTATTACAAACCGCCTCCTACTGGCCTGGACACAGTCGAAAGGGTAAAATCCGATACCAACAGGGTAGAAGATGTACGACGTCCAATGCCAACAATGGCCAAGAGAAGAAAACTCTTTACAAAAAACCGCATACCAAGACGGCTTTGGTCTCAGCGGTATGGCCACGAAAAGGTTCAGTACTCAGGTTCCTTTGGCTTCAACTGCCATTCGAAAGTTTGGTAAAGCGCATGTCCTCAGCGAGTGAGAGCCTTGTGGCTGGCAATTGATGATGATGATATATATTGTAGCTACCCGGTCTGATGGACTTTTGAATTCGGATGTGCTTTTCCTGATCTTTTTGTTAATTAGGAAGCTAACGCCACTGGTACGTCCGGAAGGTGTGCCAATATATGTGAGGCAGTTACCATTTTTGAGATTTAGGCAGTTGTATCCGCTTGTTCTGACCTCGCAGAAGGCAATTAGGTTCCATTTTAAATGAGCTAACTTTGTCTCAAGCTCTAAGAGCCTTAGTTCTGATGAGTGAGTCCGGGAGTAAAGAAGTAATAATATTGATTGTATTTAGGTCTTTTAAGTTCGCGCTTCCTATTGTTATGCTCATGTTTGGTGAATCAAGATGTACTACTGGGGGACTAAAGAGAGTCAAAATATGGTAGAATCAATAAGAATTAGGGTAGAAAGAGAGAAATGTTTGGAGTGAGAAAACCTGAAAAGTAAGATGTTTCTACTACTGTTTTTAGAACAACATAAACCTATTTATATTGAATTAATGTGTAATATCACAATTAACTAATAATTGATCTAAAAAGACTTAGAAAATTAGCAACATTTTGCTTTAACAACATGAGACATAGGTTTTAGATAAGTATAAGCTCTTTAGATATCTGAATCGTGGAATCTTCGTGGATCTTTAGACATGACGGCTTAATGGCGAATAATATATTTAAGTATATTTATTTATTTATATATAAAAATCTGTAGCGTAGTAACTAGTCCACAATAAACTTTTCAGATTAACAATATCTATAAAACTATTATAAAAATATAAAATAGCAATTAATTTCTTCTGAATAATAAGTGGAGTTACGCAGAGCACCGGCGACAAATAAAGTTGAGATAAAATATTATTATCAAATTTTTCATTGTACTAAACAATTTCCGAAGACGTTTAATTAATCACTGCCCGCGACGGATTAAAATTTATTAGCCGAGACTTTACAACTCATTATTATATTGTTCGAATGCGAAATAAAAATGGTAATCGGCTTTAATCACCCTGTTCCAATTTTTAGACCGCCATTAAAGTCGTAAAGTTTTCAATAAAAAACGGTATTGTTACGACATCTACCCCGGTTTCCGTTGCGCCGATCTCCCGCCGAGATATAGTGATAAAAACTATTAAAAGCGAAATTTACGACGACATTTAAAGTTGTGCGGAATCAAGATTGCAAACAGGCGACTATTAAAATTTTAGATTACATTCTAACGTTAAGGGATCACGGAAGAGATGGCCGAATTCCACCTGGTCAGATACCGCGGCCCTACCCAATAAACCACCGGATTGTCGTCCAATTTTTGGGCAAGGAGGGAACACAATCGGGCACGTTTCCGGCTGATATGACAGTATTATCGGATCCAAATCGGTCATCAGCCACCGAGCCGCTCGTTCCGACCGGGGGACGTGTTTTCGATACGTTATCGCGGGTCCGGGCCCTAATAGGATTTACAAGACGAGGGTGGCGTCCGTCTACTCCACGTGACAAATGCGATCAGCCTCCACTTTGCACCTAGCCCGAATGAAAGGTGTTGCTGTGGTCGGCTCTGACTTGTAGTGGCGGTCGTTAAACGGTATCACCTCCCCGATTGCCTAGGATATACAGGCCGGGTATATTCCATTCCAATATGCTACTAAAATACAATAGAAACATATGTAAACAAACGTTCATCTCCCGAATATTCAGAAATAAACTTATTTCAATTAATAAGTTTTAGGTAATAATAACAGTTTCGTGCTTTTCACTACTTAATTTTTGTATCACATTGTAATATTATCCAGAGTTAAATTTGAAACAATGAACTCTCACGGAATCCATGAAAAGAATTACCTCGAATAAACCGACACAGTGGTGAGCAACTACAACTCCGCTGTCATCAATGGAATAAAAAAAGGAGTTGAATACCGCAATATGAAAATCTCTCGGTTCACTATGAAATGATGTGCTTCTTTTGTCTCAATTTTTTCAGGCACGAGCTCAAGGATATATACTTATTTTCAGTTCGTGAGTAAAATATTTGGGGGTGTTGTGGAAGATTGAGTGTAGATTTCTAGATGTGTAAGTATCGCAACACAGCGCTTAGCTACGAGATCCCCCACCCCGCTGCCGCTTCGTATCCATCCAATACACGACGCTGATAGCGCTGACTAGCAGACAGTGCTTCTATAACACGGTTTCGATATAATATGGTTTTAAATTGTGACATATTATTGCATAACACTGTCGATTTTACACGGCTTTAGAAAAAAATGGCTGATTTGGAATCACAAAAAAAGTATTTCACTCGTTGGTATTTTATTTTTAAGAATATCTTCTTTGAAGATTATTCATGAGACATTCCTTTTCCGATTAATTAATCGGTTCAGTGATTCAAAAAGGGTTTTATCGCATCGGCTGTCTTCCTTTTCACTTTTCACTCCCCGGGTTTTACTATCATCTTCTAGCCACGTGTCCGAAGAAGAGAATCCTTCTAAACAAATTCCAACACTTCGAGAATTAACACATCAGGTATTTTGATAGCTCATAGGGCTGAGTTACAGTCTCTATCATCACACGTTGAAATGATTCAATCTTAGTGTACTGTACATCGTCTTTATGGACTAGGTCTCCGTAGCAGACGGATAGAAAATTTGCTATATTACGTGACGTATTTGGTCCAGAAGCACGAGCAACATATTTTTATAACAACTGCCTCTCTTTTGCCTTTTGACTCATGAGCTCAAAAATATATACTGATCAAATAATAGGTATGTTTTGAACTAAAACTCAATTCAAGGACAGTATATCTTGATATCCTTCTCCAGTTATCAATCGATTCAGCTAGTCAAGAATTATATAATTCCATTTAAGCAGATCTAAACTCCTCAAGGATGGAGAAAAACAATTATCTTGGGCGTTCGTGATACTCAAGCATCTATATCTTGCAACATATATCATATCCAACATTCGTTTTTCTGTCTTATATATTATAATGTACATAAACGAAAAACATTCAATTAATCGCAAATTATCAGCTCAGTAAATATCTTCTTCAGCTTCAGACATTTTTTTCTTATTTTTATTAATAATTATTGATTTTTTAGCGAGCTGAAACAATTTTGTAGCTCCAACGATAGCTTCTCTCTTTCTAATTACCGTTTACTTCGTACTTTTTTCTCCATGATGATCTGCAGAAGGTGATACATTGGTTCAGGAATGATGTGTCCAAAGTATTTCATTTAACGGTATACAGAAGCGTTTCCGTCTTCAATTTTCTTTGGTAGCACCACATTTTAAATCCTTCTAACTGATTATAGATGGATAAACCAACCTCTTTTTTGAAAAAAAAATTTGTCGATGATGCAAGAATCGTTGGATTCCATGTAGTCAAGAGATTTTTGTCATTTTGGATTGATGATCAACATTAAGCGATATCCTTCTGAATTGTAATTATTCAAACTAGGACTCTTAGTTTGCATGACGATTAAAAGACATATTCAAAATGAGGTATTCTTTACATAATAATAAATTTAATATAAAACTAAAAACTTGACTTGAAAATTCGTCCAAAATGAGTGTAGATGGAGAATGTTTTTCTAGACAATTACTCAATGTAGACAAGATCGGTTTAATTTAAAAAAATGCTTTAACCTAGCCAATGGGGTCGATTGGGTATCCTAAGTCTTTGATTTTTCTCAAATATTTCTTTTAATATTAATCATACATGTCAGCACACTTTTTTCTGTATCACTAAAAAAGTCTAAAAAATCAATATTACAAATAATCATTGTCCTTTATTGTGTGCAATTGGTAAAAAAATAAAAACAACAATATTCGCTGCTGTTCTTACGCGCGCGATATTTTTTCTCGCTCGCATCCGGTACGATGTGCCGAGTGCGAGTGAAACGTACGAGTGACACGTGCTACGAGAGCCCAGTCTGCGGCAAGACATTGCCGCGAAAGTTAGAGAGGCATCTACGCGTCATATTGATTAGATAAAAAATCCGAAATATCGACAAAATTATTATGCTTATAACTATTTTAATTCCTAAAATAATCCTTTTTGAAAAAAATGACAATATATTGATAAAGAATTGATCAATATCTTGCCTTGAAATGCTTGGGGTATCTGGGATACCCCCTTCGGACGGCTGTTTTCGGGCAATCGTGACTGATAGGTTTCATACATTCCTATTCGAACAAAAAATCAGTTATTTCTAGACGTAAAACTTCTAAAAACTGATTAACGTTGGTTCTTGGTAGAAAAATTCATACAGCACATTGACCTAACCGTTTTGAAGTATATTAAAACACAAATTTCAAGTTTTTTTTTAATAACCAATTATATACAAAAGTCGGTGACTACGAATGTGACTAAAATATTACTTGGACAATTCAGAACAATGGCACAACGAATACAATCAATACTAGAAACCTTGTGGCCATCACTCAAAGTCCAACGTCTCACGACGGACTCGTGCAACCGATTCCCAAGACGTTGCCATTTTCATTATTATCTCCAGAGGTTAAGCATCGGTGATCCCTATTCTTGTAATAGTTGTATCGCTTCTATGCACAATCGGCCGTCACCTGTCACGGGCCACTCGGTCGAGACGCTGCCGAGCCGCTCCATCGCATCTCCCTGGAGATTGCTCCAGTGTCTGGGTCTCTCTTCGCTCTAATTGCTTGATGTTTTGCAGAGGATTCTGTTGCCGACCCAGATCCGCGAAATGTTATCCAATTATCCAAATAAACCCAATTAAGAACGCGTTCAAGTTTTGGCGCCATTATTTATTTAACATCCTCGGGTTCCGAGTGCCATGCCGCCCTCCAAAATTACAGTACAACAAACAGGGTGCCTCGAAAAATTAATAAAAAATAATACGCGGCAGCCGTCAATTTACGCAACATCCTGTATGCCAATTGCAAGCTTGTGAATATTTTACGCGGTTCACTTAAACAAATTGGACGCGAATTTGACGTCGTTTAGGGTTACGCGTGTTTAATGTTGCTCCGACGCTTCTTGATAGACGTTAATTGCAGTACTTGATCTCTACGATGTAGGAATATATAACAATGTGTCAATCAATCTAATATTATTAATAATAATTAAAAGCATGAGTATAATTTTTATATTAGGTTGGGCCATACAATTAAAAAATATATTAATTTATTATGTATTCACCAGTGGCGTACGGTGGGTGTTGATGTTGTTATAAACTTCTTGAAATCCCTACTTAAGATTATTTTTATCAGGATTAATAATTAAGCTATTCGAGAAATTTTCTTTTGATTGAGCATATTTTTCATTCAATAGAAGCTAGAAGTATTATAATTTTGACATTGCAGAAAATCGGCATTCGATTTGATTTCATGCGCTCTCAAGTATTGTATTAGACAACTGAGATCGAGACCGAGTAGACGAATGTGCTGCGACTTGAAAGCACGCCTTTGGCCTTCAAACTGCATACAAAAACATTACTTTAGCTCGCTGTGACCCTACGCCCCCATAAGCGACGGTACTGTATGCGGTTGGGCACGTGTAAGGTCGTGCAACAGTCATAGCGAACGCCTTGCCCAATACATTCACGTGCGCATACGATATCCTACCGGCCGTTTACAAAAAATCTTAATAATAAATAATACTCACGACTGTTAAATATAACTTTCTTCCATCTTATTAGCAACTTATCAATCCCCTCAAAAATTTGGTAGGTTTGAACTGAAAGATAGTATCAAGAGCCTGATTGACATGCTCATCTTTAATGAAAGTTTTTTCATTAAAAAAATTCGCTAAGGAACAGAAAAGGTGGTCATCCGTAGGAGTAAAATCTAAAGGGTAGGGTGGATGTGGTAAAATAGACCAGTTGACCAGTAGAATTTTTTCTTGAGTCACTGTGTGTGGTCTGGCGTTATCGTGTAACAGGATAACGCCTTTCCGAAGGACGAGTGTAGGACGCTTTTCGAGCAGGTTTTCATGAACTCTTTGCAGCTGCTGAACGTATGTATCAGCAGTAATCCTTTCGTTGCGCTTAATCAGCTCATGGTGGATTATTCTTCGACGATGTCTTGTCCAAAAAAGGCTCGATTATAAGCCATGAGAGGAGACTTGTGGCAATAGACACTGAGATTTTTTGGTACCCATATACCTAATTTGCTGACTTTTCCAAATTTTCCAGATGGCGATAAACTATTGTGACGTATCGAGTCTCTCTGCTAACTCCTTCATCGTTTGACGTGGATTTTGTTCAAATTTCGCATTTAAAATGTCATCGTAGTCGGAAGGGCGACTAAGAAAGACTCATCTCGTGACGAATAGCACATTTTGATTCTTCATTATAAGGGTTCGGAATAACACCACTGTAACGTCCACCATACTAAATAGTTATCAAATGACTGATAAGCCACTATCTAGTGAAAACAAAAATCCCCTAGTCGGGTGACTCGCAGTGAGTGAATCCATACAATGGAAACTGTCTACCTGAATCGGAAGTTATTAATGACTCAACCTCATATTTTAATTATATTCAATATAAACTATACATATATTGAATAGGCGTATTTATTGAGAAATAAATAGAATATACAATTAATTATAAGCTAATTGCCTCAACTTACAAGGCTTCGCCGTACACCGATAAAGTTTCATCGAATCAATAGAATCTGCAAAACAACGAATTCGGGTTTAACTATCGAATAATTAAATTTATAAAAAAAAAATAATCCGCTCGAACGAAAGTATCAATTTTACAGCTGAATATTGCGATTAATGCCGGATTATTTCTGGATGGTAATTTTGGATGTTTTTTTTTCGGTATTTTAAATAGTCGAAATCGATCGCGAGCACATTTACAGGGCCGCGCCGGGCGAAACAATGGACTTCAAAATTTATAGACTGTAGTTGATAAAGCCGACCGGGTCTAACTGCATTTCATACCATTATATCGGTACGTTTTTTCAGGTATTTTTTGTTCAGCCAGTTTGCAGCAATGTCATTGTTTATTGTGCAGGGAGCTTTTGTTTTCTGGAGCTTTTCTTTATTTTCAGCGGGGATAAATTGCCCGAACCGGCGAGGGAAAACTGCACGGGAGAAATATTCCTCGGTGCGCGACATACATTTTCATTGCGCATTTAATACGAAATAATTATTTAAATACGCAAACAAAATATACAGGTTTTTCGCTTCTAATTCAACATTTTGCAAATCAAATCGACCCTTTTTAAAAATAAGTTAAACAATTTAATCATATGTCATTAATATTGTTTCTGTTAATGCTTTAATAGAGGCCAGAATTCATTTCGTAGAGCGTCGTTATTTAGTGTTATAAAACTACTATGGACCTAGTTCATCCAGCAATGAAAAAAATTCAGATAGAAATCTGGCAAACCCGATTTTATCTTGTGGCGGTTATTCCATCAAGTGCGTGATGATTTCCTGTACCTTAATTTGAATTTTAGCCCCCTAGCGGGATCAAGTGGCATCAGCAGTGATCATCAGCGCCACAATATGAAGGCGTTCAGCGGGCGAGAAACCCCTGTCTATCTGCCCCCGGCGGTTATAACATTAAGACGTTTCCGCATTTCTCTCCAGTAAAATGTAGCCGCCATTAGCCACGTGCTTCATCAGGATGCTGCCATGAAGACTCTGGATATTTCCTCTCGTCTTCCCCATGGCAATCTTCATCGACACCGTATTATTATCATAATTGTAAACAATTAACAGATGTGCTACACCATTAATTTATACCAGACGATGCTAAAAAAGAGACCCTGCAGATCCTCAGGCACTGGACCCACACTGTGGCTGTCACTGCCTGGGACACATGGAAGGAGACTAATTCCACGCCTAACCTAAAATCTGTCTATAATATTGTTTTTCCTAAAAAATGTGTCAATTCCGTTTTATTGTAGTACTTCGATTCTAACCCCGAATCTACGTTTTCCCTCTAATTACGTTTTTTTTTTTTAAATCCTTTCAAAAACTCAGAATGGAGTTAGAATCAAGGTAATGAAATAAATTGGGATTGTAAAAATTTAACGTAAATAGCGGAAAAACGATAATTCCAGCACGTAAAAACAGCGTTCTACTTTGGGGAAAAAGCCCCTAAAATGAAAACGGACCAAAATCATATTTAGCCGTCAGTGTGCGTAAAATCATTTGTGGAGAGATGAGTGTATTGCCGAACGAACATCCAGATAATGGTTTGCAAGATTTCCATCTTGAAATTATTTATTGCTGGATGAACCAACTCGTAGTTAGGTGATTTTGACATATGATTACGCACACGTCCAGTGGTGGATTTATAGTTAGATCAGGCCCCCGATAGTTGGGGGCCCCCTCCCGGAGACCATTTTTATGAGATTCGATTGCTTTTTTTTAAAAACAAAAAAAACATTAAACCTGAAGACGGTTTAGTGCAGGGATGAGCGACCTGCGGCCCGCGGGATGCATGCGGCCCCCTACACTTTCTCATGTGGCCCTTCAAAGATTTTGACTAAAACCGTGTCGTCTATATCTGTAAATATAAAAGCAGATAACGCCTTAGAGAAGGGAACAAACGACAACCTAGGCAAACCCCCTCCTACTTGCCTGGACACAGTCGAGGGTAAAATCCAATACCAACATGATAGAAGGTGTACGTCCAATGCCAGCAATGGCCAAGAGAGGGAAACTCTTTACAAA
>JAGXCT010033072.1:973-31127 GCA_022495035.1 Philopotamus ludificatus | reverse complement strand
TCCCCCGTACTTCTACGTTGGCCCGCGAGGACGCGTTTTCGAGTCCCCCGGACCGTAACGTCAAATCAAATCATATTTCCGGTATACTTAAAAATACAGCGAATAATCAGAGCGCTCATTTTCATTTAAGCAATATTAGTTTTTCATCAATACTCATAATTATATCGGTTAATATTACAGAACGATGTTCCTGATTTTGTAGATGAAAACGAATATATTCTCTATCTATCCTGAAAATGTAAATATATACGAAATGTTATCAGCCGAGAAGAAAAATAGCTGTTACAAGAAAAATCTAACGTATTTTTTAAATTATTTTCGTGAAAATATGATTTATTATGATAGTTTTTCATTTTACATTAAAACATAACGATAATGTGACAGTATAACAAATAATAATGAGATATATATATAATAATAAAAACAAGCTCGTATACAGAAATATAAGCATAAAAAAATAATTAAACGAACAGACTCATTTATTCTCACAATTAGTCAATTAATTCAGATCAATAGGGCGTGTTATTGTAATTTTCATAGTGGAGAATGTCAATAAGTCGTTAAAAATATTGAATTTTTAATTTAGAGTATTAAAAAAAATTCTATAAGATGAAATATGATATCGTACCATTAAAAAGGAATTTAATACACGTCAGACGTTTCATACGACACATGACGCGTTTTTTTTTTTAATAACTTCAGAGGATCGTCTGAGCAGAAATTAATTTGAGCGTATTTTTTTTCCCGGCATTAATTCTCCATTTTTTAAATGTTTACATCCCATTAGATATCACGTGCACCAGCTGGTGACATTTGACCTCCGATATCAGTTTAGTTCCAGCATAAAAAAAATATGTAGACACCGAGTAAATTACAAAAACAAGAGCGTCACATATTGGTGTTAATTACTCATCATACGTGGCCATGGGTAGATAATGGCCGAAGTCGGCCGGAAAATAATGCCGAATTAATTCTTAAATTAAATATAAAATATTATCGCTTTATGTAAATGTCGCAATTTAATTTTGGGGAACGTATGCGATGACCCTCGTCAAATATACGAGAACAAACGGGGGTTCATATAACCGGAAACTAATCAAATTCTAACAAATATATTCCATTAGCGCGATTTGAATATCGGGATGATTGATTGCAAATTGTAGGTGATGAATCTAGCCGGATTATTCGGCAACGGATTCTTGGCCGCGGACCAAGTTGTTATCCGAAATTTACGGCGAATAATTAAATAAACTATAAATTACAATTTAAATTCATTGTCGTTCGGTCGATGGATTTAATTTGTTTTTTAATTGCGAAATAATCGTTTGCTGTTTAAATTATTGCATTATTTTATTAAGCGCGGATAGGAAAACTCTGTTGGCACGGAAAATTATTTCGGAATTGAATTCTTGCCGGAGATGGGAACGCCGATGAAATATGCCAGAGGCATAAAGATTGAATCGAAATGATGTTACTATGCAGGGCCAGGTGGAAAATATGTTTTTCCGCAAAAACTATACATATTTATAAATATTATATACGAGGGCCATATACACAATGGGGTCGTTTATTAAATTATTGACGATGATGGCACCGCGCCATGACGGCGGCTGCTGGCCAAGTGTAGCCTAATTTAATTATTGTTGGTTTAACGCGAATCGGGAAAAGTCGGGAAAAAAATATTTTCCGCAGCGTTACAATTTATTTATCTATTTATTTATTAAAAGGCAATGCGTGGTTGGCATTACAGATTGATCTAAACCTCAACCACGAATAACAATCATATACTTAATAATTAGAAAAGTTAATACAGCAAAAAAATAGTATAAATACATAGTATAGAATATAAAAAAATATATAAGATTAAGTATCGTCGTTATTTGCTCTGTTATATGGAATTAAAAAAACCTCGTATTAGAGATCAACGAAATGACGATACTTTGCATTAATAATGTCTACATAATAAGACAAGTGGTTGAGCAGAGTAATAGCTCTGGTTACCGGAAAGTTTCCGAGAGCACCTGTCCTCACATTTGGTGGAAGTGAGGTGGCGTCGATAAGGACAAATCGCACAATACGAGGGGGTAGTGAACTGCACCAACTAACAGCATGAAGAAGTATTTTTTCAAGTAGATCGATACTCTTTTCTCAAGAGGTACACCCCAGGCAACCCTCAATTCATGCACTGAGGTATAAGCTCAGATAAAATCAATATTTCCCCATGTAGAATTATCTTAAGAATTTCTTCTGAATTTTCATTAGTCTGAGGTCATCCAGATAATAGATCATGATTCAAGTAAACACCAAACTAATATATTGTATAGCAACCTTGCATACATGTGAATTCAACCTAAATTTAGAGTCGAACAGAATTCTTAGATCTAGATTCTTAGATTAATTGATGATTGCTTGGGAAGTGTTAAGTTCCCAAGTAATCAAATGTTAGACGTTTTTTAGAAATCTATTCGAGAAAATAGTCTATTCGAGAAAATAATTGATGTTCAGCTGCAGCAAAAGGGCATCACATATTGAGGATACTGATTAAATAGTTTTAAGTCATCTGCAAAGAGCGAGAAATTACAAGAAAGGACATGCTGTAAGTCGTTTACAAATTAAACGAATAAAAATGGTCCCAAATCGTAGACACATGAGTCGTGTATCAAGTACTGTTTCTTCTTTAAATAAGTGGAGAAAAATTGTACGAGATTGTTCGAAAATCCAAAACTATCCAACACCTTTTCAAAGTCGTCATAGATAACGTCGACCAGGAATCCCTTGTCTTGTGGCTTATACACATAGTTTGAAAAGCTAAGCAGACCAGTTGTTGAGTGTCCAGGCCGAAATCTATGCTGTTCATCGATGAGTCTACTCTCTACGCAATGAAATATGCTCTTATGTAGAATCATCTTGAACAGCTAGGCAGGATCAGATGGAACAACCAATGGCCTATAATTACCAATATTTGATTTGTTCTCCTTTTTAAAAATAGGAGTAATTTTCGAAGATTTTACCGAAAGGTTAAAATACGTCGAAGAGGCAATGGACCGGGATCAGATCGGATCGAACCCATTGTTTTGTTTTTAATTTATCGAAAGCATATATCATCTGGGCTTTATGTATGGCATCGATGATGAGCTAGGTGCATTCGAAGAATTGGATGAGCTTAAGCTAATATCAAAGTCAGTATGAGATCTTGCGATGTTGAATACTGACCAGAAATAATGGGGAAAGGAGTCAGAAATTTGTTTGGAGCTGCGTAATGCAACACCGTCAAAATGCATGAGCTTAGTTACAGACTTGTCTGATCGCTTTGTATTAATAAAGCTCCAAAATAATTTTGGAAAATATCATCAAACGCTGCTGACAAAACAATACGTAATTGTGATGGTCTCGCTGGACCGTCGACTTGAACAGGGTGGTCCAAAAGTCAAAGCACCATTTAAAATTCAAATACACTTATTTATTTTTTGTAAATTGATGTGAGATTATTAAAGCGATATCCTTGGAAATTAATTATAAAAAAAATCACGACTGAGCAACGTGTTAAAATAATCTAATTCTACAAAGAAAACAAAAGATCAATTTTGCTAATGTAAAGAGCCTACACTCGTCATTTTGGGGTCAGAAAACTTCGTTTATTCCAGAGGTTCCAAATTCTGGGGTCTGTGAGTGATTTATCACGTGCTGAAATGCCACGTTCAGGGAGGTTACAAGACAACATTAAGCGTGTACGCTGAAGCATTGAAGAAAAGCCTTTAATGGTCTACTCCAAAGCAGTTCCAGCAGTTGGAGATGTCCAGAACCTCTCTCCAGAGGATTCAAAGGATGCTGCATGTCTATTCGTAAAAGATACAGCTAGTGCAGGAATTGAGGCCAGCAGATTATCGAAATCGATTAGAGTATGCTGTTTAGATCCAAGAATTGGCAAGGCAAAAAGCTGATGTTATTCACAATCTCATTAAGGGCGACGAAGCCCACTTCCAGCTAAACGGATTTGTTAATGAACAAAATATGCGATCCTAGGGGACAGAACTAACGTAGTATGAATCCCATAGAAGTAACAGTTTGGTGTGGTGTAACTGCAGTAAGGGTTCTTGGACCTTACTTCTTGAAAGATGAGGCAGAAAACGCACTAACCAACACGGGCGAAAGGTGTCGAGAAATGCTGGAGAATTTCGTGCGTCCAGCAGTCTTGGACACACTAAAGGTATGGTGGCAGCAAGATGCTGCTACTGCCCATACAGCTCGTCTGACAACTAAACTCTAAAGAAATTCCACCAGTCACACTTTGAATGTAAATTCGAGATCTACCCGCCCATCGAGGTATCATCTTCATCACGATTTCGTTGACCTGACTTGCAACAATAATTTTATGAAATTGTTGCAATTTTGAAAATTTTCAGAAATCGACAATTCGTGAAACAAACTACGTCGATGTCGAAAAAATGTCACGATAATTTAAAAATTTTGAAATTTTGAAAAGATCGCGTCAGTGTGAAGAACAAAATGGTGGTTAAATAAAGTATGTAATTTTCAAAACGAAAAATAAAAATTATTTCCAAGAAGTGTGTTTTCTGTTTATGAAAGAATAAAAGTACTGTATTATTTTAGAAGGCGTACGAATGCATCTCGGTCCTCAGGAAGGTTTAGATCATTGCTTCCATACACTCGCCCATCATATTATAATAATTGATTAATGAAAATGGCGGGATTTATGCGCGAAACGAAAAAATAAAATGCGGACGGTTTATTACGTGAAACACAATACCTTCAGGAATTTAAAATAAGAATTCATGTCGCAATATAAAAAGCAATTAATCACCAACGACATCAAAGGAATCGCATGAAAGATTCTTTCATCAGAGTTCTTATACACCTCCGTTTTTATCTTATATAAATATATATTTTTTTTATGTTAACATTCATCAAATTTACTGAAAGTATTGCGATCATTATATTTTATTATTATATTGTTTAAACACGAGTGTAAATTGCGAACGAGAGAAAAAATATAAAAAAATAAATATAATATGTCTGTATTCAGCGACGTATTTAATATTATAAAGTGGGTCGGGATAATGAAATTTCCTCATAATTTTCGGGGACGTCAAAAGGAAAATTTTGTTTTTGCTAGTGAAAATTCTTTCAAACCACTAACTAACAAAAAGCTTGATGCTTTCATCATTCTACCATCTACTTAGTGAATGTTTAAAATTTCACCCTTTGTGTTTGTGTACCGGCGCAGGAATTTTCCGAGCTTTTGTTTTCGGCATAATTTTTTTTTTCAGCATTTTATGAATATACAATTTCATGCGAAATATTCATAGTGCCGGAGTATTTCGTAATCATAATCGCGGTGGTGTGTGTGTAGATTTCGAATAAATCAAAAGTGCTTATACCACATTACACGATAACGCTTCTAGTCCCACGGGATAATCTCATATTTGTGCTACTCGAGATGAATCGAGTATTCGTACGTTTGCGAAATTCAAAAACAAAGATTCTAGATAGTACACGATATTTTATTAATTCTGAGACGTTAAGAATCACGATCGAGGTCTAATTCCAATTTATGTTCATCGCGACAATATCCATTAGTAAAATAATAAGAGTTTAGCACTCTGTTTACATGCGAATCTTTATGAAAACATTCTAATTGTATTAATTAATCTATGTCAACATATATATTTTATTTAATCTCTCAATATTGATAAATCATGTTAGTGAATAATTAAATTAATTATAGATTGTGACTATTTTTTTTTAATATATTGAAAAATTCAGATCCTATGATTTAAAAGTCTTTCTTTCTTTATAATAAATCCCTAGACCGTACCCGACATAAGTATCTTCCACAGATTCGGATTCTTATGTATAAAAGGCATACATATTTTATTTATCTAAAAAAAGGTTTAAGTCGAAATAACTTTTTTCATATTTACAAGAATTTTTATTTACAATTATTATAACAAAAAATTAATGTTAAAATATTTGTATGCAACTTATTTTAATTAAAAATTACTTATAGATGGAGATCTCAATATTTTTGAGTAATAAAATATTTACATTATGTGCATAAAATTATGAACTGCTGTTTTAGGTTACGATTATAATTTCAGAATTCTAATTTTATTATCTATTTTAGTAACGCAAATTATATAATATATTCCATATCATACATTTAATTTTAAATACTATAAGGCACGCGAAATTTGATTAAAAATTACGCAGAATTTTCGTTTTTCTCGAAATATCTTTATTTATTAATTTTTCGGCTTGTTTGACCCATTTTTGTCCGAATTTTTTTCTTCGAAATTAATGATAATTAAACTTAATGTTATCGTAAACAAAACGTAATATTTTTAATACATTTGTATTAGTTTTACACGACTTTTTCAAAATGTTCCAAAACACTGGTTATATTATATAATGGGAAAAAAGTAAATTAACTGTTGACTAATTAATATTATTAGAATTAACAAATAAAACAAATCTATGATGATGATTAATTAGCATTATTATTATATGATCAGTATATAAATAAGGTTGGGTTGAAGTTGGTTCGATGTCAACTCCTTTAGTGATTCTATCTTTATCTCTTAAACTAGAGGTTCCCAATCTTTTTCGGTTTACGGCTCCCTTAAAACATCAGATTTTTCCGGAGCTCCCTTAATACATACATACTTATGACGACACTGCGGCTCCCTGGCGAGCCACGACTCACACTTTGGGAATCACTGTCTTAAACGATGCGTCAACACGGCTCGAAAACAACCGCGTCGGCCAAAGGGGGTCTATTTATAATGGCAAATAGACCCCAAACATTTAAATTAAGAAATGAATCAATTTTTCATCAATATATTGACTTTTTTTAAAAATATCTTTCGTCGCAGACTGAGCACACGCCGCTGATTGAGTTCTCGCGGCCCGTGTCACTAGTATCTTTCACTCGCACATGGCACATCGTATCGGATGCGAGCGAGAAAAAACATCGCACCTGTGGCAACAGAAGTAAATATTGTTGTTTTTTCTCATCTTATTCTGTTTGACTGTGAATAAGACCATGAAGGACACAGGAAGGGGCCATGCCCGGAGATTGCTAAGATAAAATCATCATGGTGATGCTGGAGAAAAACATATCTACGTTCTCCATTTTTCAAGTAATAAATTCTTATCGACAATTATAAAGTAAACCTTCGATATCAAGTCAAATTGTGTCAGAGACAAGTGTATAAACGCAAATTGAAGCAGTTGCAGTAGCAAACAGTTCAAAAGTGGTGCTGGCGACGTCTGCTAAGAATACCATGGACAGCTAAACGCACAAACGTGTCCGTTTTAGAAAGAAATGGGGAATTATAAAGAAGACCGACTTTCGACCATATGTCTCAAAAGGATTCCTCGATACTTTGGGCATCTCGCCAGAAGAAACGATAGCCTGGAGAAGCTCGTCGCGCTTGGAAACGTACAAGGACGCAGGGGAAGGGGCAGGGCGCCCACCCGCTGGAGTGACCGAATGAAGACCGACACAGGCTACACCGTAGTAGCTGCGATGCGGGATGCAGAATGCAGAGAGTCCTGGAGAGACAAAATCAAGAACTTTCGAACGAAAAGGATCACGATCCTCAGACATGAGGGTGCCGACCAAAAAAAAAAAAAATCATCAGTTGCGTTAAGTAGTCTGCACCTCTTCGCAATCGCGGATCGCAGGTTGATTTGTGTAGCCTCACTTTCTCGGCGTTTCCCCTGTCCTAGTGATGCCCTTTTGGAGTCTGTTCAGCTCTTTCCACTCCGCATAGAGCAGGGATTCGCTTGGTGGGAGCGTCTCTGCTGGCTGAGGGCCGAACTGTACGCACTTCACTTGTTCCCTCTACCCGCAGTAGCTGTGTTAGTGAGCGTGTTTGCTGTTCTGGCAAAGTTGGCTCTTGACTTAAGTCTTGTAGGAGGGGGTTCTTGTCCAAACATAAGATGTCATATATACTCGTGTTTGGCTGGTCAGCTGAACGTCGGTTGTAATCTCTCCTCTTATTTAGGCGGTGTAATTTCTGCCAAGACATGTACTTTGACTTTTGACACCTTTGTCGGTTTAATACATCCTGTAATGACGACGGGTTTCGTATAGGGCCACGTCTACCTTTGTAGTATGGTGTAGTGGACAGACATATTCACTAACGATATATGTTAAATTATTGTTGAATTAAATTCTTGTTTTATTTTAGTATTTATTGCATACGGGAGTCGTGGAGTGGACGTCTGTTACTTGACATTTGATAGTTGTGGCAACACAACAAAAAAATAAGACCTCGAGGAGATTTTTGGCAAATGTGGAAAGTGTATTTAAAACCATTTATTCAAAATATTTTATCGCCCTTTTACAAGAAGGTATGTTTAGAAATTAACGACTTTTGCCAGCTATTATTTTGCACTGCAAAATGAACTCCATTTAAGAATTTATTTATTTGTAACACAGTTTAACGCGCTTAGATCGGCTGTATTTATTATGACGTTTTGTTTTTTTCCAATATTTTCTTATTAGTTTTATTGTTGATGAATAAATTCTCACGTTCCTCAATAATCGGAGCTATGAAAACAGCTGTTGTGGACAATAAATAAATTATGGCCAGCCTTCTATATAAATATTCAAAGACCCGTTTCCAATTAATTTACTGATCCCTGCTATAAGATTATAATTTTATTATTTTTGCATAAACTATCCACTAAATGTTGAAGTTCAAGTGATTCAATTTCGGCTCAATATCTTGATTAATAAAAGAGTTATGATTTTTTTGTAAAAAACGACTTGTGCTAACACATTACTGTCGTGAATAAAATCTTATGCTTTTATATAGAATTCGGGGAGAATTTTTAATATTTTATGATAAATGTATAGTTTTTAAACGAGTTAATCTTTATTATTAAAATTTTCGCCAGTAACTCATAAATAAAAATGAAAATATATAAATTTCCAGGGTTCGTCACTCATAGGATATGCAATAAAATAATCTTTTTTTTATAGATATTACTTTTGAGCCGCCACATGCATGGTATTAGTAATAAAAAATAATAATTCTCTCTAAAAGACGATGATTTACCTGGCAGTAATCATATACATAATTTATTATAAAAAAATCAGATTATTTAGATGCATTATTGAAATTATGTAATCGTATACAAGTGTTATACTTCTAATTGGACATTTTATATTTCAAATTAGACTTTTTCCAAACCAAATTGGACATTTTTCAAACAAAATTGGAGATTTTGCAAATCAAATTGGATAATAATCCTACTGTAAATGTATATTTTGTATACAGACAAACATATGTGAATAAAAATGTACCAAATGTGTAAATTATATGTACGATTGTTTAATTTGATTTTTAGCGTCCAATTTGATTTGCAAAATATCCAATTTGATTTGCAAAATATCCAATTTGGTTTGGAAAAAGTCCAATTTGGTTTGGAAACATTCAATTAGAAGTGTAAAACCTGTATAATAATACAATACACACTGCCTCATATTTTTTTTCCGACGTAAGTAGGTAAGGGATACAAATTCGAGTCCTCCCGATGGTAATGTGTTTGGTTAATAAAAGAGTTATGATTTTTTTTTGTAAAAAACGATATGTTATAGAATATTTTAAATGTATAACTATGATTAAATTTAAATATTAAATTTCAAGCATCAAAACACTTACCATAATATACGTCGTATTTGGAGGAAAAATTGGAATTTTCTTTTAAAAGATGTATACGTTACGTATACTTATATATACGGTCTCTCGCGATTCCAAAGTGTTGAATGGCGACGTTGAAAGACGTCACAGCCACACTACGTCGACACCTGCTTTACATTAGACTCCCACAGGAAAGCGCAACGATCCCCGCGGGGTCAACTTATGACCCGATTCCCCGCAAAAAAGTTGATCCCGCCCGTCTCTCGCCCTTTGCAATTTTCCGGCGCTATTTACGAGGTTCGGGCATAGCCCCCAGGAGCACTCGAGGTTTCGGCGAGTATCAGAAAAGTTGGCCCATAGCCGCCGATATAAACAGAGAGCGTCTGCGGGGAGCCAGGCGGGGGCGCCAGTCTCGCAGAGAGCGTCGCAGCGGACGCCCGCGTGTCGGCGCCGTCTCGGCCACGTGCGTCTCAGTGCGTCTCAGTGCGTCGCGGAAGCTTCGGACGTCGCCCTGTCACGGTAAGCCCATCCGCTGTTCGCGCAATGCATTCCATTCGATATTGTAACTGCGAAAAATGTGTAAAAAAAATGTTTCGCGGAAATTGGATCGAACGTGGAGTCTGCGTGGATGTTGTGCGATGTGATAGTGTCAATGCATTACGGTGACGAAATGTCAACAAGTGGGTTAATCAATTCCGAATTGGACATTACGTCTGAATGTGTTCGATGTCGTGTTGCGAGTGATATGAATGTTGACAAACATCTCGACGTCAAAGCGAGAACGTTGCCATTCTAATAAACAATCATTTGCGTATAGATTATTCTTGCATCGCTGTAGACGATAATCATCTGAAAATTAGCTAACATATGATCATGTGATTGATTCTGTAATGTTAATAAAAAGTATATTCGAATGCTACTCACCGAAAAGCTCCATCGAAAGCTTTCAATTTAATTCAAATTAATAAATCATACTAAAAAATCAGATCATGGCTATGTTTTCTATGATTTTATTTTTATACGATTTTAAAATCGTTACGATAGCTTAAATAACATGTTATGGTTATCGCACATGTGTTACGATAGGCGAAAATTGTTTTCGTATCGCGGCGTATCGCATTTTTTTTATCCCGAGCGACAACTTGACATTGCACTGACGCCGATAACGACGCCAATTAATCATGCAAAATTTATTCAGTGACCCTAATGGCCGTTATCTGACATTCGGGACCTTAAAAATATAACAAATCTAGCGCTCGCGCCCTTGACACATATTCGCACGGTGTAATTTCGCCGCGGATATATGTATTTCCATGCGAGGAATATTAAACACCCTCGGCTGAAACTTGCACCCTGAAACATTCAACAGCTTATTACCGCGATACAGCGGAGGCGAAACTTTTCCAATTTCGAAAGCGGTCTAAAAAAACGCGCCAATTATACGAGAATTGCGTCATCATATTATTTAAATAGTTATACTTAAGTTTTGTCGTCTTAGGATATTGTGTTAGATTCGGTTTATATAGAGATAATAAGCACCGATGTATCTCCGCGATTTTATGGATAGTTTTTAAATATTTAGTACAATGTCGTATTAAACTTGGGCCGTTAATAATTTTATGAACCATTATCCGTAAGTAATATTTCTTCTGAAGTAATAAAAAAAAATGTTTCAAAGTTATAAATTTATTTTATTACTCTCGCAATTGAATGAAAAATGTATCATTATCATAATCATCTCACATTTATTTTTATATCAGGAGAGAGTTTTCAGCTTTCTTTAATCGCATTACATTATAAAAAAATCCATGTTAGATAATTGAAGTATCAAACTAAGTTAAAAATAACAGAGAGCAAATGGTAATAAATGCCTAAAATATACTTTTTATAAATCTAAATCGGATTAATTATAGAGATTGTTTAATGAAATCTTTCATTGTTGGAAATGGAGATATATAGAGATTTTTAACTTAATGTAGTTCTCTCAAATAATTATTCTCAACAAAACAAATGCTCGAATACGGTTGAAATTAGAGTCGTTTTTTAAACGTTTCAGTTTCTCAGCTGTTGTATTTTTATTACAGTTTCTTAAACTGTTCATGTTTTAAATGGCAGTTCGTAAGCTCGTTTCTTTTTTACTAATTTAAAATCGGTGATTGCTGTCATTTTAATAAATAATTTAAAAAAATTCAACATTGCAGAGAGTCGATAGATAGTATCTGCAAACTTTTGGCACGTAAAAAGATACGCTACCACTGTAGAGTAGAATTTCGTCTATATTTTTACATGTATAATATTTTTAAAAGCTTTATTAATTATGCAATGTACCTAATTAATTATATTTGATAAATCTGTGAGCAATATACATATATTAAAAAAGGTTTACGATTAATCAGACTAAGGGCTTTAAGCAGTTGATAATTATTTTCAGTATGAGTTAAATTTATATCTATTTTCAGAATTGTTTCAACAAATAATCGCGTAATATTGATTAAATCGCAAAGAAAGCTTGATTTTTTAAAACAATTGCAGATCTTTCTTGTAATCTGAAACATTTTCATAATAAAAATAAGCCTAGATAATATGATAAATAATATTCATTGAAATTTTTCGGATATATAGCCTGAAAAATGGCGACCATATTGTTTAGCATTGGTTTTAGTAATTGATTAGTAGTTTTTTTATTAATCTAATTGCAGTAGTGGCGAACATAGAGCACGCGTGCAAGAGTTGGCACGTATAATATTTGAATTAAACGATTTTTTTGCATATTTAATGATTGTAGTTATTTAAATAATTAATTAAAATCAACTGTTCGGTACTAGGGAGGATATATATTATTTTTTTGACACTTACACGTAAAAGGTTCACTAGCACTGTTAAATAGAGTGGAATCTCATCTGTATCATAACGTATAATATTTTTATAAGCATTATTTATGTTATAAAAATAATGATGTTAAAATAATTTGTTGCTTTATTTGTGGACGATATTTTTTTTATCTCAAAAGCTTTTTTTTTGTTTATTATTATTTTCAGAATGACTTAAATTTATATCTTTTCTTATTATTATGCAAACATGCTTTGTTGTTCTCTGCCACATTTTAATAATAAAAATAAACCTCGATCATGACAAAATTAATATTCATTGAATTTTAAATGAAATTTTTCGGCCATACGGCCAGAAATGTGGCACCTTTAAATCCCACAAAATTGCAAATTGCTCCTCTGAAAATTTTTATAATAAGCCCTCGGGACCCGGGCTCTTTTGTATGAGGCTCTGGCTTATTAAACTTTCCCTTACCAGTCAATGAAAGGCTCGTAATGACAGCCACTTTCGAGCTCATCTTATTAAATTTATACGGAGCTGTTTGCTCCCTGTACCCGGATGCAACCAATAAACGATCCCTATAACCGAAGCTCAGACATTCAATAGGCGATAACCGCGATTTACATTGCCGAAATTTGGAATGTGTCCAATCGTGTCAAAGGCGACAGCTTTTGAGCGCAAAGAATTTATATTGAATGGATGCCGCATTAAACTTATCCCCCCAGATAAGTTTAATAATCATTATTTACATCCAGAAAATATATGTGGCAATAAACGCAACATAAATCTAGATTTATCTCTGAAAAAAATATATTCATGCCAATTTTCATTCCATGAAAAACCGCATCGATACGTTTTGACAGTTTACCTGTGTACGATTAATGCCGAATTTTTATCGCATGTCAAATCGAATGCAAATTGCTATAAATATCATCTGTAATATATATATATATATATTACAGATGATATTTATATATATATTTTTGGAACATGCTGTATTCAAATTTACGTATTCTCTTACACACTGCGATGTTAATACATTTTCAAATAATGTTACGGGGCACTTTCTGAAAGCAGTTTTGCTGAAAAGGTAAGTTCTTCGCGTAGCATTCCCGAAGCAAAGCAGGGTACGTTGCTGAAAATTCAAAAGAATAATATAAATAAATTTTATTAACCTTTGAATTGAATAATATATTGTACGCGATATGAATTAATTCATCAAGTAAAATAAATTTATAGTCAAACCATCGTTAAACACATATTTAGATTATTAAAAATAATGATATTATTATATTTTACGTTTTGTGATATTGTTATCAGTTTCGTTTATAATTATTTTTTAATTATTGCAATCTGCGGTTTTCTATCAAGTTTTATAAAAACTATACGTTTCATAATATACACGTGTTTTTATAATTATATATAATATATTATATGAATAGGCGTTGATTTGATTAATTGTTTAATATATTTTTATATACGTTGACACCATTTTACGAGTTTTCAACAATCGCTGTTAATCTATTTCATTCAGTTTTTTGTATTTAATTACCTAATATAATGGTGAACAAAAGCTGCCAGAACAATACATCTGTATCACGTCTAGAATCTGTTGAAAATTTGTTTCAAATTTATTACTTGCGAGTGAAGTAATAGCATCGTAACATCTTCAATGATAAACTTTAATATAAATATAATAAATAATTAGTGAAATTATATTTTATATATCTTTTAACATTAGATTTTCAGTTCTAAGTAAATTATAATAAATATTTTATTGCTTTTTGCTAGTTAACACATTGCCTACGGGGCGAATCGCGGTCAAACTTGCGCTGGGGCGGGACGCATTCGTCGAAATTTGGTGAAACGTCGTCTTTTACAAAAAAAATCATAACTCTTTTATTAATAAGACATTAGGTCAAAAATTAAAATACCCAAACAAACATTTATAAAAGATGCAACGTTGTATAAGCAGCCGATCAAACGTGTAGTGTCGGCTAGCGTGTGATATGCGCGCCCCGGACATACACGAAAACGCCTTTGACGTGGAATCCACGTCTCCCGTAGGCAATGTGTTAATATCAGGATCTACACATTTTTGTCTTGAATAATAATGATGTTTTGGAGACTTGTGTGATATTGAATCTAAATGATTTTGGTGGTATTAGATGTTTCAAAATCTATTTTTCATCTATATGACATCATGCGTATTTTTTTTTATAAAACAACTTGTGCTTAAGACTCATTTTTGTTAAATTAATTTTAAAAAAATGTTTACGCGGTATTTTCTCACTTATAACATTTTGTACAAATATTTATTTTAATTAAGACCGCTTGGAAAATTACCTTGCTTATTAGGAAATAATCTGTATATAAAGAAATTAGAAATAAAAAAAGGTATGATGGCATCAAAAGCATTTAAAGAAAAACTCTGTTGCATGAACTCTCTAAATTAAGCTAGCTATATGTGTTTAAAATAATTATTGCTTATTACGATTTAAATAGAATATTACAACTATTAGAAAGGATAATAATAATTATTTAATCAATAAGATACACTAGATTTTCATTTTACACGGTTTTTTGTTTGACACTAGTATTTTTTAAAAAATCATTTCTTGTATCGTAAAATTTCATCACATTTTATTTTTGTTTTGATAAAAGAGGTCTAAAAATTCAGCCTTAAAATGATTAATGCTTTTAAAAGAATAACTTTCTCTGTTGAATTTGATATAAATTAAAATCAATGCAAATTTTGCCTTAATTAACCCAGCCGTGCCGATGGGGTATATTAGGGACCCCAAGTTTTTATTAAATAATTCTTTATGATAGAAAACTACACATTACATTTTTTTGTATTTGTCTAAAGAATAAATAATATAAATAATCGATGACCTTTATCGTCTGTAATTGCGAAATATTCGCTTCCGTTGTCACACACGCGATGTTTTTTCTCGTTCGCATCCGATACGAAGTGCGAGCGAAACGTACAAGTGATATATCGATTGGTAAAAAATCAAAAATATTGACCAAATTATGAATAACTATTTTTGTTCCTAGAATAATCAATTTTATAAAAAAAAACACAGGATATTGATGAAGAATTCATCAATATTTTGACTGAAAATGTTTGGGGTATCTGAGAGACCCCTTTCGGACGATGCGGTTGTTTTCGAGCCGCCTTGACGGATAGGTTAATATTTTTTTTATTGAAAAATGACGATCTGATGTATGGATCTTTTTTATACTATGGTCTTTGGAATGTATTCCTCATGCAAAAAGAGATTAAGTTTATTACCATTTTTGATGTTTAGTGTACATATGAATGATTAAAATATCTTTGTACATTAATTTCCATGAAACGTTTATCTTGTTTTTTTTTTAATTCCTCATTTTGTAATTACATCTCTAGAATAACCTCAATAAAAACGTGAGATATAAAACCCCACCTACGGTCATCTCCATACACTAAGCTTTCATTGCCATTCCCACATCCCAGGAGCGAGCACCATTTTATTGTGCGGCTCGTTCAACGCGGGCTAGCTAGCGTGCATACCGCCGGATGCTCATCTGGACTCATCTCTGTCCATAAAATCCTGGCCTGGACCGTCGGCACGAGACGTTAAGTGCTTTCAGATGTAGACAAGCCTCAGGAATGTTCGCATCCCGGCGTCCCGGGCCGCGTTATACGAGTCCCTCGGGACGGTGGCGCGCTATCGCGAACACATTTTAATGTTTACAGCGCTCGGCTTAAATCAGCGCCGGCGATACAGGGGTTGACGCCTCTCGGCTCCGCGAGGGTTAACGACGCATATGATAATTTCCGTAATCCGCTCTCGGCGACTTTTGGGAGTTGGGATGCGGTCGCTTTTTTGGCATTGATATAACGGGAGCTGTCGCAAAATGGCAATTGGGATTCTGCAGAGGATTAAATCCGGTTTTGGTCTCGAACGACCGATGGGAGTTTGTTTTGCGACCTCCAATACTATGGCAAAACAAACATATAATACAATATATATAAAATTTTATATAATTTATAAACATATCTAGCGTTTAGCATGATTAGTAATTTGATATGTGGCTGAAACAATGTTAAAAAAAATAATATAAAACTTATGCAGTGAAGGATGAGACCAGATCTTAGAAAATTGTAGTAATGCAGTGGATCTATAATATACGTTTAAAGAGCTTTACCTTTTTTAATTTTTATAATAATATGTGTATGAGGTTTTGGGTTAATAATTATCCTAAGCCCAATGGTTGTAGTTCACTAGTACAGCATAATAAAAAAAATCTATTAAAATAAATAAGTTGACATAACCGTTGATTATTTTTTTTAATGTTAAGTTCTTCAATAGCTTTATTAAATATATATAAAGTTCATTTTCAGCGTTTATTTGTATTAAATACTCGGATTAATTAGGTCTTTAGTTAGTCTTATATAGTTTTCAACTTGTTAAATACCTCTGAAGTATTTAAAATGAAAAATTTACAACCTTAGCAACCTTTTTTTATATAGAAAAAATCCTAAATTAAATTCCCAATAAGATGATTGAATCAATTTTTTCCAGGAACATTATTTAATTATATTTACTTCCATCATAATTATGAAATTAGTTTTTCATCGACTGCATTCCTTCAGAGCCTTCAGAATTTATATATTTTATCTTGTATTGATTAAATTGATATATAGACTTATTACCTATTTAGACCCTATTTCGTGATCCTTATCAAAAAAAAACTTTGTTTTCGTCTTCCCTTTAATTTTCTAATAAAAATAGGTCATTCACCAATACCTCTACGATTTTTACATCAATCTTCGAGCTCATGAACCTTTTTAGAAACCCAATTTCGTTAAACTTTGATACAAAACTATTTCTTTTACATAGTTTATATGATGTTCTGTAGGTTTCGATATTTTTAAACAATATTTTTAATTACTAAAAATTATCAATTTAAAATCATTGACCACTCTGAATTATATTAGGGTATTATTCAGTTTGATTATTAAAAAAGTTCCAAACCTAACTTTTCCGGGGCCCGGAGACACGAAAACTTTTCAAATTTCCAAACAAAGCAGACTCGTTAATTAAAATTTGAAAAAAAATCCCGTTAAATAGAAAACATGTATCTAATTAAATGAAAAGAAAAACAATGCATTATAGGATTATGGCGTTTGATATATTGTTGTCAGAGATGATATCTTCCGTATTTTTTTTAGAATACATTATTCTGAAATAACGAAATAAAAACATGGACGTATCGTTATCGTAAGATGACAGAGCCATACATCGTTTGGAAAATGCCATCAACAATATAACGAAGATTTTTTCTTTTCCTTTTTTTTCACAGATTTTACCTTTTTATCTTTCACTCTGGCATTGGGTGAAACACACAATGTACGAGAGAAATTCTTTACAAATCGCCGAAAATTACGAAAATAAATATGAAAAAGCGTAAATCTCGGGGATTTTTTCGACATTCTTCATGTTTTTGACGATCGAATAATACACGAAATAATTTATATAATGCAAAGCTCCAACACACTCGCGAATAATAATTAAATCCCTATTTTATTTTTATTAAATACGTATATATCGGCGGAAAAATTGATTATGAGTGATGTACATTTTCTGAAATTTATTAATAATATTTATGTTGAAATATTGCGGCCAGAGAAGACTCGGAAGGATTGCGAAAACAATTGCGATGAATAATTAATTCGCAAGACGTATAAATAGCTTTGATTTCGAATTGTATTAATATTTAAATGTGGGGCACGTTATGGCTATGCCCTAAGTTTCCACACCGGTTGCATCATCATCATATTCGGCCTAATAAATTGTTCATAATTAATTTTTCAATTAAAATTAAATAATTATATTCGAATTTGTTGCGTAATATCATTATAAATAATTGAATTGAATCGTTTCGAATTCATAGGGTAATTTTGGCCGGGTCTATTCATGCAACAAGAAGTCGGGACCGTCTAGGAGAATATCTAATTTATTATGGGCTGGGAAATGCAGGGTCATGGAACCGGGTACGGAAATTTCCCTAAGCCCGAAACCCAACTGCTACATATAATAGTGTACGAAGCGGTCGTGTCCAACTTAATAATACATAGAGTGGACAACACAGCGCGCCGAAAACGATTGGGATGGGGGTAGATATAAATTAGCCGACAATGGTACCTAAATTTATCAGCAAAATGTTTATATGATTTCCCTCGCATTAGTTTTGGAGCAAATTGCCCCTGGTTTAGTATCATACGCAGTTATGGGACCACCAAACCGCTATGGGCATAAGCGTACAATATTAATTGGTATTTTTGGCAAAGATAAAACTTCATTTGAATTAATTAGCTTAATTTTGTCAAATAAATACATTTGTATTGGATATAGTTTCCATTTCATTTATTTACTAAAAAAAAAGCATAATTTGTTAATCAATGTTATTTTTTTCCAAGTAGTCCACGAACTACTGGACCCCTAGGAATTATTAGATAGATCATTATCATTGTTTTTTCTAGTATTAAAACCATACTTCAAACCTATATTTCAGTATAGCATTTTTGTTTTATTCTTTTTAAATATAGACATAGAAATAAACTACCCGATAAACTTGTTCGACAAATATAGAGGCGGAGGGATTACATTTTTTTTTTTTATTATATTCATTTTTGTTCTATAATATACAACGGAGCCTAATTTCATATATTAGCATCATTGATACATATTCTTCAGGTTCAAGACTTCTTATAAATCAATCGTGTCAGTCATTTTACAATTATTTATTGTGGTGGATGTTAAAGTGGTATTATTCCGAACCCTTAAAATCGAGAATCAAAAAGTGCATATTCGCCATGTGATGCTTTTGGGAATTCAAACAAAGCACTAGCGCTAGAGCGACGACCGAAAAGAAATACAGTGTATACGGCGAAAGTCCGATCGGAAAGTTAGAAATTGGTTTGTGAAATATCGTTCCGGAGATGAGTCTTTGAAAGATAAATTAAGGGCGGGTCACCCTTTCGACTTCGATTGGAACAAAACCACGTCAAACGCCAAGGGAATTGGCAGAGAGACTCAACACGTCACAATCTACAGTTTATCGCCACTTAAATTTGGGGAAAGTCAGTAAGTTAGGCATATGGGTACCACATTATCCCAATGACCGAATGTCTATTGCCCCAAGTCTCCTCTCACGGGATAAAATCTAGCCTTTTTTGGACAGGACAAAAACAGGCAATGAAAAATGAATCACCTATGAAAATATTGTCTGCAAAAGACAATGGTTGGATAAGGATCGACCACCCCAACCGGACCCTAAAGCCAATATTCATAGCAAGAAAACTTTATTATGTGTATGGTGGGATCGTCGAGGAATAATTCACCACAAGGCGATGAAGCGAAACGAAAGGATTAGTGCCGATACATAAGTTCAGCGGCTCCAAAGAGTTCAAGAAAAACTACTGGAAAAGCGTCCTGCATACGTCAATCGGAAAGGCGATATCCTGCTACACGATAAATCCAGACCAGACACCGCAAAAGTGACTCAACTGGTCTGTTTTGCCATATACAGCCTACTCCCCAGATCTTACTTCTACGGACTATCAGCTTTTCTGTTCCTTACAGAATTTTTTGAATGGAAAAACTTTCATTAATTATGAACAAGTCAATCAGGACTTTGATACTCTCTTTCATTCCAAACCCACCAAATTTTATGAGGAGGGGATCGATAAGTTTCCAACAAGATGGGAGAAGGATATATTTAACAGTGATGAATACATAATAGATTAAAATATTTTTGTAATTTTTTTAAAGCAAAATCAAAGTATAATAAAAAAACGGAAGTTATTCATGACTCAGACCAATATTTTTCAATGACTTCTATTCGCAGATGTTATTCGAATGGCTTGTTTGATTTCAGCATCTTTCAGCTTGAACATTGCAGTCAATTTTCGTGTGATGCTCTTAAAATAATTCTTCAGGGAATCTAAAACTATTTGTCACCGCAAAGGTAAATGTTTCAATATTTCCCTTCACACTTCCAAAATCTCTGCTCTCATGTAAGCAATTATTATTAAGCGATTATCTGAATACGGGAGTTAACGATTGCTAACCAAATCCAAAAACCCATTTGCTCTTGAACATTCGTTGTTTTTAGACCATTATGTGATCCAATATCATCTTTTTGTAGCAAGTCTTAAGTTTCTTGCAGTGGCACACTTTCACATTTTTATTTGTCTCGACATAATAGCTTTTTCTTTGTGCACTTTTTTTGTCTGGAGGTTAAAATATGATTGCATTTAAATCTACCATTAAGACAAATGATGGTTTATACCAGCGCTCATCGAACTACGGCACATTTCATTATTATAAATGCAAGAAATATTTATTTTTATATAATTGTGTGATTTGGTTGGGAATTCTAGATAAAGATTATTCTATTGTTCTCTTGGAATTTTGTTCTAAGTGCGGTGGTTTAGTCGTGGAAATATGTTTAAATGATTTTTGAACTACAATGCCAGTTTTATGCTGACAATTAATTTAAAACTTGGCCAATAAACACTTTCACTATCAATGATTTCAAATAAAGTATTAAAGTGCGTAGCTTTTGCGGATTGATTTATTGATTTTGAGAAATAATCAAATATATTTTAATTATTTCAAAATTCAATTGACATTCCGATCAACGACGTTGAAGAAGATTTTTAATTGGAATTAATCGATCTTCAAGCGAAAGACGGGCGGAATAAAAATGAATCTATTTTTCTAAAAATGATCGATTATCCACAACAAAATTGGTAGAATAAACCTTTTATACATTAAAACAAATAGTAAATCAGATGTACAGTACATTTATTATAAATACATTTTAATAGATATCTTCCCTTATAAATCCCAATATAAGCTATGTTTGTTTAAACGTACATTGAAAATTAATATTAGAATATATATTGTGTTCTGTTCTATTCTGTTTCTCAAAAAGATTTTGACTCCCGGTTTACACAAAAGCTACTGAAACGTCACACGATTTCAACTGAAGCTTATTTTCTAAGGGAGGTCTTTTGATGTGGTTCATGTTAATATACGTTATTCTTGCTATTCGTATCTAAAATTTCCCAGTATGAATATACAAAATAATTATTTATTATTCGTCTTAACCTTCTCCACCCCGTGGGCCAGACATATTGGCCCAAAAGTCAGTTTTTTTATTTAGTTTAAAAAAAATAATGTCTTTTTTTATTCGTATATAAGATCAAACTATATATATGCTTTTTATTTATTTTTTCAATGAATATCTCTTTTAATAAATATGTAAAACAAATATAATGAGAGAAACTCATAGATTCGACTGAGTGGGGAGGGTTAACCCTTTTTCGAGTTCGAATAATTCTGAATCGACTAAACTGGTCCAGTTACGAATGTTGTGTAGCCACCGCAGATTCTTTCTACACATCCATTCGTCCTGTCCGTTTTCGGACGTAGACAATCTACTGATCCTTGATTTTTGGCGAGTTGAAACAATTCTGGATCACTCAACCTATTTCTGCTTCTTTCCTCCGACCATCGTTTCACTTATCTTTCCACGATAGTCTGATACTCTTCGAGATATCGAAGGCGATACTTTGTTCCATAGTATTCAATTTAACAGTTTTTACGGTGTTCAGAAGCTTGTGAAGTAGTTGGAGTACGATCGTATTTTTGACACGTTCAGTTCATGGAATCTTCAATATTTTTCGGCAGCCTCACATTTCATATACTGGTTATTGTTCGTTACTAGCCACGTCTTTCTCGTGATTGATATACTGCAAACATATCTTCTAAAATAACAAAACAAGGCTCAGCAATGTTTGCGATTCCTTGGCACTCTTCAGGTATTAACGTCTATTCATTTAATTAAGATTCAGGATGAATTTATTTTCGGATAATATCGTACGTTTCTTCTCGAGTTACCTTACAGAGAGGAAATAATACGTGACATACGACTCCCAAACGTCGTATGCTTACTATACACCTTCCGGCATTCCACAGGGGTCAAATTTAGGACCTTTATTATTTGTCGTATTTATAAATGATATTCATCGGGTCCTTCAATGGAAATTTTCACTTTTCGCAGACGATTAAAAAATATTTCGATCTGTTACTTCAGTGGAAGATGCCCTTTCGTTGCAGCTGGACATTGATTCTTTGCACGATTGGCCAATATTAAATCGTCTTCCATTAAGTATTGGAATATGTCAAACAATGACATTTTCTAGATCAAAGGATCATTATTAATTACAAACTTAGGAACGTAATTCTTCGTAAGCAATCGTCTGTTAAAGATTTGGATATTTTGTTTGATTCTAAGTTAAATTTAGTTTAGATGTATCGGACGTGTGTATGAGATCATCAAGAATGTTGGACTTCGTCTTGAGAAATTCTCATCACATACGTAGCACCTTAGTCATACGAGTGCTATATGATATATTAGTTCGGAGCTTGCTTGAAACAGGTTCCATTATATGGGCGCCTTATGACGCCTCGAATACCCTCAGATTAAAGAATATACAGAAAAAAATTCTTAGGTATCTCTACATGATGGAGTTTGGATTATACCCAAGTTTATACCCCAGCGCATGGTTACAAAACTGCCTGGGATTTGTAACCCTCGGAAAAAGAAGGTCGATCTACTTGGCAAGGCACTTCTTTAAGCTGTTGGTTGGCGCAGTACATAACCCCCTCGTACTGTGCGAGTTGCCCTTATGGGCGCCACCTCACTACCATCGAGCTCGTTCGCGTGTGCTTTTTCTTCCGCCACATGTGAGGACAGGTGCTCTTAAAAACTCTCCGGTGATCAGAGCTATTACTCTGCTCGACTACTTGACCGAATATGTAGATTTATTTGATGTCAATATCGCCATTTCGTCGATCTTTTGTATGAGATTTTATAATTTCATACAACGGACCAACTAATGACGGTTTTTTTGACATAGTATTTTTTATTTATTTTATCCCTGTATATTTATTTATACCTATTTTTTTTTCTTTGTTATTTTACATTTATACTTTTATATATTTCTTCTCTTTATTTTATATTTTGAATTATGTATTTTTTTCACTATACTACTATGTTTTTATGCGTGATTGGCGACCTGCGTTATTCTGTAATGCCAATCACGCATTGTCTTTAAAATAAATAAATAAATAATATTATGGTATTATTTTAATTAGGATGGACAATAATATACTCTTATTAGAGTAATCTAGTTGGCGGGATTAAGCATCTGTTGTCGTACATTAGAGTGGCATACATGTTACGGGCAACAGCAGCAACAGCAGCTTCAAAGTGTTTACTTTGATACTAGAAGCAGGCTGCTGGTTGGTTCTCTTGCTCCACTTGTTCCTCCACTTTGTTTCCGCACGGGTGACTCTGGGCGAGGCTACCCCCACCCACTCTAGTGCACTTGCACGAGTGTCGCTAGACCTGCCACACAAAGAATGCTCTCCGGATGGAAAATTGTCAAACAGAATTCTAAAATTTTATACACATTAATCATGTCCGCCATCCATCAAGCCACATTTTGTTTTATTATCGCATGACGGTAAATTGAACAAAAATACGTTGACCTTAACACGACCTCGAGAGGTCGAGACAATCCTTACACTATGGAAGCGGTATCGATTCCAATTTCAGCTATTACCACCCGATGCCCAGACAGACATCACAATACACCGGCGAGGCTTCCCTCGGATTTAAATACGGGCCGCGACCCCCCAATGACAACGCCTGCCATAAATTATCATTAAATTAATCCATACGGTACGTGTGTAACGCACGCGTACGCATTCCTCCCCGGCATTAAGTCATAATCCCGGATTTCATTTACATAATCGCGTTATCAATTTGTTTTACATTACCGGCAGCCGAACTAATTAGGGGCTGCGGTGCCCAGGGGGCGGATTCCCCTGTTTTCTCTCCCTCCGCGTCCTCGACTTTTCACCGGTTTTCGCGATACAAAACACGTAAACAGAGTTCGTGACTTATCTGCGCGGCGAGATGGGCACGTAGCTACGTGGATGATGCCCTCGAAGAGTTTGTCTCTGTAACGCTAAATTAGGATGAATGAGGTCATGGTATTTTTTTCAGGATTGTATATGTGATTCATATAAATGCACAATAAATCTTAACTTTCACTGATATTACCCAGCGTTTATCGTAACTTTTACGTCGATATAAATTTAAATAAATAAGCTTTTATCAATCGATGCTGGAAATTTTTATCTTTATCATAAATGTTTCGATTAAAGCTTGATGTAAAAAAAAAATACAGGCTTTTCATCGACATTACGGAAATAAGATTAAAAACTTTAGAGCGGTTTTATTTAAATACGTGTGTCTGAATATATTTTTAAATATTAATAATCTGATTAAATTTAATCAGCGACATAAAATTTCGCGAGGATCAATTTAGAATTTTCTGCTGTTGTCTCCTTTAATAAATAAATATTTTTAATTTTTTCACATTGATATATTGATGTACTATATTTCGTAATTATTTTTTTTTTGCTTTAAACCAAATTAACATCTTAAGTTTTTACAAAATGTTATTCGGAAATATCAGTTTTATTTACAACATTTAGTATTGAATTTAAAATAAATAGATAATCTCTTCAGATTATTATATAAATATTTATTCGTGATTGGCGACCTGGATCAATCATATATAATACCAATCACGCATTGTATTAAAATCAATAAATAAAAATTATGATAAAAAAAATTGGGCGAAGAAAACTCGCGAAATTAATTGACGCTACATTTATATAAACTAAAATTATCTTTATAATATATTCTTGCCTTCCCGGGCTTAGTTTTCTATGGTTTATCAAATCTTTCAAACAAAGAGTCGACTGCCGAAATAATTCTCTTCGTCATCCGAAGGGGGTAACTCAGATACCCCAAGCATTTCAAGTCAAGTCATTGATGAGTTTTTATCAATTTCTAGACATTTTTAAAAAAAATGGATTATTCTAAGAATAAAAACAGTTATTCATGATATGCTTCATAATTTGATCGATATTTTGGATTTTTTAACTAATCAATATCGACCTTTCACTCGCACTCGATACATCTTACCGGATGCGATCGAGAAAAAGCATCGCGAGCATAGCAACAAAAGCGAATATTGCTGTTTTTTTTTATAATTGAAGACAATAAAGGACAATGATTATTTATTATATTAATTCTTTAGACTCTTTTAGATTAATACAAAAAAATGTTACATCTAGGATTATTATAAAGAAAATTATATTTATTAATAAATAAAAAAGTAGCTTTTATCAGTAACATTCAATAAAATCCGTAATAACAAATACTAATTTATTTTCTAAAGCCTTAATAACATCAACATTTTTTATAAATTAAGTAAAATTTACATAGATGTATTTAAATTAAGCATTTAAAAAATAAAGTATGATTGATACGTTATCTGAATAATTTCAGATAAGTATAAATGTATTTATATTCTTATAATAATATAATTGACGTTATATCATGTATTTATAATTAATTAATATTTATGATTTTGTCGAATTACATATAAATTTTATTAAACCCGATAAATTCTGTGTATTTTAGCTCAAAACTTTATTTAAAAATATAAAACAAGATAAAAATATGATTTGGTTAGCGATGCTGAAGTAAAATATTTATTGACTGATTTTTTCCTGTAAAACATGGCTTAAATATTGAAAATTAATTTATACAATTATTCAAAGTAGGCGTTTCATTAGAAACACATAATTTAATGCTGAATAATCTTCCGACATCATTCTGCAACAATTTAATTTCATTACAAATATAAATATCACTGACAAATGATCATTTCGGTCCAAACTCGAAGCGACGTCCATCCGACGCCAAGACATTGATGAATGTTGATTTATCAGAATTGAATTTCACATTGTCGCAATTAATAATTTTGTTTTCGCACAAAGGGTCAAATTATTTCAATGAGAAATTTTGTTAATAACCGACAGACAAGTCGGCTCTAATTAATTCTAGACGGGGCCTCCGTTTACGTCACTCACAATCAGAATCAAACCGCCGAAGACACTGATTTTTTAATCGCATTAACCGAGTAAACAACAATATGAGAATGGACCATATATTTATTTTTATTAATTATAAATGTTGAATTATGTACCTAAATACATCACCTAGCTCTTTGTGATCGTATATCTGCTGTTTCATCGTAATTTGTTCGATTGAAAAGGATTCCGAAGTTTCTGAATTCCCGAAAATGGATTGTCATTGACAAATAAATAGTCCTGAAAGTTTCTGGATTATACGCACTAATCCCTGGATTGGATTCCTCAGTATATCTATAAGTTATACGAATAGATCGGTATTTATAGAGTCGTTTTGTTTCTAATAATTTAAAAAATATATGTGTTTTGATATGTGATGTAATAACGCATTGAGAGTGAATTTCGTCATATTGTCGACCAAGTGACATGTAACATATTCCGGATCTCTCTGGCTGAGATATTAAATCAGGGCCTCGCTCCCCCAAGCAGTCTGCTCCAATATGTTTCAGCATGTTCACAGCGTTTTCTAATATAATAATATAAAAGTATACGTCTCTCAGACCCCGTAGAGTCAAATTAAATGCCGACGTCATTTTGTGTGTTTGAATGGCGGACTTCGTTTCATCTCTCTGATGGCTCAAAAGGATATTGCGTTTCTCAAATACTATAAGTTTACTCACCGCAAAGGACTAATGACACCACTCTAATGACATCGACTACGCTTTATTAATTTCAAGATTTTCATTAAATAATAACATAAAATCATATTTTCCGTTACTTGCGTGTCGGCGAATTTTACCAAAAATTTTAATGCGATTTGCATACGCCATACGCAAAGCTCGCATCTAATCGTAATATTCATGTAATCAACTCGCTGAATATCAAATACCATGTTGTTTCCATGGGATTTCCCATATTTTTATCGCATCAGCCCATTGTGGGGCCCGCTCATGTTTTATTTATGCTCTCCTCTCTCTCTGTTCTCGCAAACGTCTCACCTTCCACCCAGAATCCCCATTCTCCGGCATCCACGCAAATCTCTGATCGTGTTTACTCCGCATACATCCCATGGATCTTGCATGAATACATTATAAACGTGTGGTGTTGCATTTTCTGCGAAAAACAAAAGGAGAGACCGCGCGAATGATTTATAGTGTTCAATAACACGGAAGATGGAAAAAGCTCCCTGAGAATAATAATTTTATGCTAGAATATTCTAATATAACTTGTATATGAAATGGCTGAATTTTATTTCAATTTTGCATAAAATTTAATTATAATTAGCTGTGAAATAGACTGCAACGTTTAATTGCTTGTGAAATGCAGATTTTTTTAAAACACTTCGTAACTAGTCTGATGTTTTACTCATTTTTTCAGTGAATTTTTTTCTGCAAAGTTAAATGAATCATGTTTTTATAGTTAGTATTTTTTATAATATTTAAATTAAAATATATTATTGATAGAAATAGCATCAGAATATGTTATATTTCCGTTATACTGAGGGTATCTACATTTTTAAGGATCGTTTCTTTACGAAATCCAAATTTTATGGATATATGTACATATATATTTTCATCCATACGATCCCAAATATATTTTCGTAGATACAAATCTCTTTTTATGTAGATACATACCATAGAATAGCTTATATTGGGTGTAGAAATGCATAATTTATTATGGAAAATTCAAAATACGTTCCATATTTTTTTTAGATTATATAAAAAAAAATACTAATAAATGTAAGAGATTCGACTAGATTTTTTATATACAGTTGTACTTCGGTATACTTCCTTAATCCGTTTCAATCTTAATCATTAAAAAAAAGAGGAAATTGATTATTAAATCGTATTGTTATTTGCTGTGTTGTATAAAATAATTTAAACATTGCTAAATACTAAAATATAAAATACAAAAACAAATAGAGCTAACTTTCCTATAGCGCCAAGATAGAGACCATGCTATGGAAAATCGCCCAATAGAAGATTTGGTTGTATTATTATTATTTAATATTATTTTAGTGACCTTCTAATATGATTCGGGTCTTTGCCATTTTGGTATAGGAGGGTTGGCTAAATAAAAATTGAGATAACTTTAATTGTCTCCTTCGTATATTTTATTCCTACTTTGAGGTCGAGGATCGTCAGGTTTAAAGTTTACTTAATATTTGTCCAAAGAACTGTGCTTCTGCCACCTTCTCAGGATATCTTAGAGACATAACCTGGTCATTTCAAACAATGCTATTATTGGTAATTTAAGCTTTGTCTGGGTAAACTATTGAAGTATATAAGAGATTCCGCTATGTTCTTCTCCTCTGAGCCAGAAGAGAGTGTATCTGTTGTAAAGGCTTGATTAAATGTAAAATATTACAGATGGATTCGTGACTTAGACCATAGCGAGCCTTTACTCTCGCCGGCGATAGAAATGCAAACAAAATTTAAAGGAATTAAATCGGCACATTTATTGAAGAACATTTATAGACAGATTTTAGGTTAAACAAGTTTTGAAAGAAATTCGCTTGATGCATGCTATCCCTGATACTCTCTGGCAGTGATGACACTTATGGCGGTCTAGTGTCAAGAATTTCTATAGAGGAGTACTTCTCCAATGACCACAATGTGAAACAATCTCCTTGGTCCTGAGGGTCCTTGTGACAGCGTAACAGTACGCGGCACTGTGTCGTGGATGCTGATGCGTCAGAGTTTGCAGCCAGAATGTCAGTGATTATAGTGGCTTGCTAATCGGCTAGTCGATGTGGTTTGACATGGGGAAGATGAAAGGATATATCCAGAGTCGTCATGGCGGCATCCGTGTGTAGCGCAACAAGATGGCGACTTGATCGCGCTATATGTCACTCATTATTATGAGACATATTAGAATTAAAGTCTTATTCCAAACAATGTATCACTTACAAACAGGACGTATATTAAGTTGGACTCATTCCAAAGCGAAAGGATACCTAATTACAACTCTATTATAAATTGAAATAGTTGTAATTTCTTAAGGCTTGCTTTTTGTTATAAAATTAATTTAATTGATATTTTTGTTTAAAGCTAAATAAATTTATTTGTTGATAAAATCATTTTAAATTTCTCTTTGGTTTATATATTTCTATTTTTCTCAATGATTTTTTTTACTTGAAAATTAAAATGCATTTGACAGTACAATCCATTCTTCAGCTTGAAACTAGCCTTAGCCCTACCTTAGGCTTTTGTCAAAGTTGGCCGTAGCAACTATTTTTTACTTTGAAAACGTAAAACGAGAAGTTTGCGAAGTTTTTACGAGTCTTCTGGAGAAAGGAAAAATTCATCCGTGTATCGAATTATCATTCAAAGAAAAGCTGGTATTATTATTAAAAATATTTGATATTTGATAGGGGACATTCAGATCATCCATAATTTTGATCCGATGTAATAAAACAGCTTAAAATTAGGAAATTTCCATGCATTTGATCTGTATATATATATATCGCTTATTTTAATAAAACCAAATTTAGATAAGATACTTATTTAAATTTTATTTTGAGGTAATTATCAATCGTTTTTTTATGTTGATAAATATTTAAATTTTTATTGC